>CM033464.1:4311389-4409660 GCA_019425755.1 Amaranthus cruentus
TTGTTTGATGGATGTTCGATGCGAATCTTGTCTTGCTTTCCATGTCTTATTTCATTTGCTTTGTAGTAGTTAGTCTCACCTAGCTTTCCATGAGAACATAGAACCGACCTAGGGTTGATCCTTACCATCCCCGTTTATTTCCTATTACTTATCGTTATTTGTTTATTGCTTTCGTAGTTTAGATTACACACCCTTCCTTCATACCTTTTACCTTCTCTACACCTAGCCCTTAACCTTGCCTAACCTTGTCCTTCTGGTTCGATCCCCAACTTACCTCTATACTCTCTATAATTGTAATAGGGTGTTATAAATATTGTTTGTAAAGCTGTGGTTTCTAGTGTTTAGCGACGCGTTAGAAATCCGCTATCAGTCACCACCTAGGATCCTGCATTTCCTCTATGAAAGATTTGGGGTCTAGTTCACGGAAATGGCTGCAAGAAAGTGACAATGTGCACTAGATTATATATTATAATTCACATAATGTGGTATAGGTTACGTTGTACCTGAGACTTCGATTGGTATGGGTGGAGCTTCTAGGGGAACCAATGTTGTGTTTTGCACACGAACATTGTGCCATGAAACAAAGTCCTTGTATCGCACATTCTCAAATTTCCCGCGTTTGCCACGACCAAGCCAATCATCACCCAAAGTAGTCACATCTCTGTTAACCCTTATTATATTTTTTGCAGACTCAATACGCTCTTGTTGTGCAGCATCATTATTACCTAATTGAGACAAGAGGAAACCCTCAGCAATAGATTGTTGAATCAAAGGAATAATAGTGTGATCACTCCTATTTTATCGGTTTAATTAATAGTAATTATTTAAGTTAATTTGGGTATTAAATTTAAAATATGTTATTTTATTGGGACTCAGAACAATATTTTATTTTTAAGGATATCAGTTGTATTAATTTTGGGATCAAAATAAGTTATACGACGAAAAATATAGATATATTATCCACCTCATAGTGTGATAAGTATGAAAAGGAAATTAATACCCACGTATGACCATATGGCTTACGACTTACCTTTCAATCCATTACTCACCAATATAAACCCCTTCCCCTAAGTTATATCTGTAAGATTAATACTACTACTCCTTCCTTCATACATCATCACCTTCTTCATAGCATCCTAAAAAACACAAATCTGAGACCAATTTCTACTTTCATCTCTTCATATAGTAGAACAAAAATCTGAAATTTTACCTACCTTCATCTTCTAAAATTAATGGTGTAAGTAAATTTAAGTAAAAGATTTTTAATTGAAAACCCTAGATTTCAATTCTAGAAAATTTTCACTCAAATTTGTGAAGCTAGAATCTAATTTCAGTATTTTGATGATTGTAACTATTGTAGAAGGAGGACACATCTAACTATCACCATTTTCATCTCTTTTTGGGATTAGAAGTAAGTCTTTTCTATGTGTTCTTGATTTTACTTGCAAGTTTCTTTAATGGTCAATAAGACCTTAAATTGACTTTCAAATTGTTGTGGGCTAGGATTTTAGGTCTTTTGTTGGAATAATTGTAGTATCATGAAGTTGCATTTTGAGGTAGCCATTGAAGGATTTACTAGCTAAAGTGGATCTTGATTTTTGATATTCTGAAATTTTGTGTGGAATTAATCTTGCTCAGAGGTAACTACAAACTATTCAATTTAAGCATATATTTAATGTTTTGAAGTAGTTTTAAGTTCTTAAATGATGTTCAAAGTTGAGAGTAGATTTCAGTTTATGTGAGCAAGTACTGTCCGAACCTGTTTTTCTATTTTTGAGATAGTTAGAGTCGTTTTTGGGTTCTGGTGTTCCCATGAGATTTGTAGAGCTTCCAGTCGCGGTTGCATGGGCAATTGAATCGCCCAAAAATGAGTTCGTATGAGAGAGTTATGTTCAAAATAGTGAAATACGAACAGGCTGTCATTAGGATCGAGAATCAGCTTTCTGTTTTTGCCATTTTCGGGGCCGTTTTGATTGTTTCTGGGTTTCCGTGTCTTCATATGAATTGTAGAGCTCTGAGTTACGGTCGCGTAGTTACTTGAATCACCTCTATAAGAGTTCTTATGAGAAAGTTATGACTAAAATACTAACAGAAGTCCTGATATGGTACTAAAATTGAATTTATAAAATGGGATTAAAACTAAAAAATAAATTGAATGTTTAAAGTTATTTATTGGGTATGTGAGATCAAATTAGGGTTATTATTCTTCCTTTATTGATACGCATTGTTGAGTTATGGTTCTTATTTGATTAAAATGGGTGTTTGGATCAAGTATAAATTTTGAAACATAAGAATTAATTGGGTGTTGATTAGTTGATATAAGTTGGATATTGGGAATTAAGATTTGTGCCAAAATTAGTTATAGTCCATTGATAATAAATCAAGTTCTTACATGTTGATGGTTGATGATGAACTGATTAGTATTTTAAGTGATGCTTGTTGATTTCAAATAAAATCAAGTTAATTATTGTTTTGTTTTATGATAAAATATTCGACATGGAAAAATGTCCATTTTTGGAAATTGGCAACGGATATCTATATCCGGATTATTGTGAAATCTTGTAGCTTGATAATAGGTAATGCTTTTCGGATCGGTCTCGAGCCCCCGATCCCGTTTGGTTCTTGCAAGAACCGTTTTTTCGGTGATGACGATCACCCGTGTTCTCAGAATTTTGATCAAGCTTACTTCCTGACAGTCCATATTTTCCCACGTTTTTAAAAGTGTTGTTATATTATTGTGTTTAATATGAGTTTTTAATAAATACGTTTGGTATATAAAGTTTTGTTTGTTTCGCAAATGAATTCATATGTTTCATTTGTCGTATATTGATTTTCGCTATTAACTTGTAATGTTGTAGCCGTGTTTTGATTCGCTATGAACCAAAGGTTCTTAGTCGTGTTTATGTCGATACCAAACGGTCTTTTAATAGAGTTTGGGTGTTGATAATTAATGTTTCATAAGGAGATACCAAATGAGCAAAAGATTGAATTGGAGATGATTGTAATTGACTTGTATATAAATGTAATAGTTTATTGGATTACTCAACAATTCAATTGTTTACCATCCTTGATGGGGCCTATCCGTTACGGAGGGTAGATCCATTTTTAGGTTAACTCTGCTCTGGAGACGATGCCTACTTGTGTTATGTGTTACGTGCGAGGCGATGACTTCTTTTTGAAAATCATAATGTAAATTAGATATTTGTAAATGAAATTGTAATATTTTTATAATGTTTTGTAAATACTATTCACTTATTTAATGTAAAAAGTTTTAAATACTTTGATATTGGTTTGCTGTGGCGATCGAGCCAGAGGTCGGATTCAACCCAGACTTCTTTAAGTCTTCCGTTATGCTTTGTAGACAGTATTGTTATATTGTTTACGCTGGTCTGGGCTGTTCAATCATCAAATGAATTATCAATAGGATTTGATCAATGAAGGTCCCTCTCTTCTTCTTTATTTCTCGGAGGAAACGTATCTTCAAAAAATTTTACTATCACGTGAATGAAAAAAATTCCCCTGTTTTAAGATCAAATAAGTTCCATCCTTTATTGTCAAAAGGATGAAGGTTCTTAGTGTAACACAAGTATCCAAAAACTCTAATAGAACTAAGATCAGGAACACGATTATAGAGCATTTTGTAGGGTGTTGTGCCATCAAGCACATGAGAGGGAGTTATATTGATGAAATATGTAACAGCTAACACACATTCTCCCCAAACATTAATGGGCAAACAACCGTGAAAGCGTAAAGAACGAGCAACATTAAGAATATGACGCTTACGTTAAACTCTAGCATTTCGTTGCGGTGTTTTAACATTGAAAGTTTGATGGATAATGCCATTTTCCCTAAAATAAGTATGCAAGCTCTCAAACTCTGTCCCATTAGCGCTTCTCAAAATTTTGATTCTTTTACTACGTTGAAGTTCAATTAAAGCAAAAAAATTCAACATTAAGCGAGACACCTCAACTTTGGTTCTAAACAAATAGACCCACACACAATTGAGAAAAATCATCCACAATAGTCAAAAAATAACTAGAGTCACAAGCATTCAAAAATTTATGATAATGACCTTAAACATCACAATGTATCAACTGAAAAATTACATTTTCTTTATTATTACTTAAAATAAAAGCATTTTGAGTTTGTTTGGCTCTATGACAAATTTCCAAAAGGTTTAAAACTTATGTTACTCTTAGTTGGAGTGATCTGAGGCAGGAGCTCCAAAACATGCAGTGAAGGATGTCCCAACCTTTTGTGCCATAATTCCATAATATTTATCCCCGTCACGACATTAACACGTATTGGTCCCCCATAGAGCCCATCAATAAGCTAATTCACACCAATATTGGCCTGTAAGGTACGCAACCTGTACATCACATACAGAATCAGGGAAATATATGCTTAATGTTTGCGTAGAAACAAGTTGAGAACTGACATAAGATTGGAATTGAATACTGGAATGAAAAACACATTCGATAAAATAAAATCATCATTCATCTTCACACTCCCTATTTTAATTGCCTCGTCTGTAACACCATTATGTAAACTAACACCAATAGGATACATAGGTTGACAGATTTCAAATAAATTTTCATCACAACAAACATGAATGGAGGCCCCACTATCAATATACCCTTAACATTCATTCGAACAAAATTTGCAGTGGTTGATACCTCTCCAAAAAGAGTGTTAACTTTGCCATGGCTTACCCCAAAACGTCTTGGTTCACCACCATATGGATACCTACGATTCTCCCAATAACGATCCTCAAAATGCACATGTTTACAACAGAAGGTACATTTTTGTGAAGAACATGTAGTCTGTTGAAGTGCCCATGTGTTACCCACATGTGAGTTGTCGTCTCACATCGGAGAAAGAGAAGAGTATGCTTCACTTTATATACTCAAGGAGTAACTCCTACTATTACCAATTGGTTTTGGTAGTGAACCTTCTTTGGGTTTATGAGTGGACTACTTCTTCTCCTCCTTGTTTCGGTTGCCCAGGCCCATTTTCTAAATTCTATCATGGTATCAGAGCCCGATTTGTTGTTGGGCCTATATACTGGGCATTTAATCTTACCACTGGTAAATGGACCTTTAATTGGATGTTCATTCCCAATAGGTTTGTAACCCTTCTGGTGGGCTAAAATTCTAAGTACACTCACATCACTTTATATACTCAAGGAGTAACTCCTACTATTACCAATTGGTTTTAGTAGTGAACCTTCTTTGGGTTTATGAGTAGACTACTTTTTCTCCTCCTTGTTTGGGTTTCCCATGCCCATTTTCTAAATCCTATCATAGTCCTTAACCTTTGACCATTGTGATGCATTACCCTTGATAATAAAGGCTATAGGATTCACAAATTCTGCTTTCTCTTTTTGCAGAGTGAAGAGAAGGCAAAGGTTTGTTCGCTAACATGTTTTATAAAACATTAGCATGATGAATGTCAAGACCCATAATAAATTCACATACCTAGTCAATTTCTCGACGCTTGCGGAAGACAACATTCAAACCAAATTTGCAGCCAGAATATGAGCATGAAGGGAGAGCATCAAAGTCATTAATGTCATCCCATAATTTCTTCAATCTTTTGTAGTAATCCAAAACATATTCTTCCCTCTTTCATTTGTAATCTGCTAATTCTGACTTTAAGTGGTAGATTTTAACCCCATTTTATAAACGTTGTTCAATGTCATCCCATAACTCACGAGCAGTGTCGCGGTACGAGATGGTAGAATGAATACTTGGATCAATTCAGTTAAACATCCAAGCAATGATCATAATTTGACCCTTTGATAGCTACATGGGTGATTAGTAATCTTGGTTATCATTTAAAGAGAGAGAGAAAGAGAGAGAGAGAGAGAATAAAGGGGATTTGGGTGAGATGGATTCCGCTTTAGTGATTTATTTTCATCTACCATTTTTTCTGTACAGTAATGGCTACTGATACCATAAAGTGAAAACAAGGAATGAATTTGTAATTTTATTCTTCCTTTCTCATTCAACTAATGTTGTTTATATACAAATACTCAGGAGTGTTTGGTACAAGGGATTGAGAATTTGAGGATAAGAGAGTGAGATTGGGATTGGGATTGGGATTTGATTGTTGGAAATTTATATAGTATGTACTTCCAATCCCTTATTTGGTATTTTAAAGGAAATAAGTTGGAAATTGTGAATACATGTTAAAAATAAAGTGTAAATTGTCAATTTAGCCCCCACATAAAATTAAAAAGGAAAAATTGTCGGGAATAATTTCTACTTTTAACGTTTTCCTGTAAATAACCCCTACTTTTGATTATTCATAAATAATCCGAACTTTACAACATTTTTGCTCACAACATCCCCCTCCTCAAAGTGACCGAGTATAGCAGGTAAAGGTCCGTTTTGTGAACTGTTTTCTACCTTATAGTTGTTGCCTTCTTATTACATCCATTTCTCCAATGTTAATCCAGCCTTAGGAGAGAAAAAGTTCAAATCAATCTAAGCAATCCAATGTTCCAATTTGATTTTCTTTGGAAACGACATTTTTTTTTGGAAATCGGAAACGACATTACTTACCCACTTAAAATTTTTTTAATTGGCATCCTACCATTACAAATGTTTATCAAATTATAATCTAAAATTCAATAGATGTATGCAATAAAGTAATATAAATACTTACAAACCATTTTGGACATGAATAGAACCGTTCTCTAGCACGAAGATCCTTCTTTGTCATTGTCAATTTTGCAACAAATCCAAGCTCACATTTCACTCTTATTCAAATTTGAATCTCTACTTTATACAGAACAACAATGAGAATTCGTTTTTGAAGTGTACTTTCCAATGCCGCAAACCTTGAATTAATGTGATCTCTTTTCTTCTTTCCCGTAGCTTTTTTCTAGTTCAACAATGGTTGCTCAGTCACAAACACAAATCGCCTACCCAACTCAAAACCCATCTAGCCATTACTATCTTCACCCTTCTGACCATGCTAGTGCCAAATTAGACTCTACTCTTTTTGATGGGATCGGTTATGCCGATTGGAAGCAGAGTATGATAATTGGTTTAACAGCTAAAAACAAAATGTGCATTGTTGATGGCTCGTTAGAGAAACCGAGTGATGATGCCAATGAAGCTAAAGCATGGGAATAGTGCAACAATATGATAATCGGTTGGATTATTGCTTCACTCGAGAGGCCCATTGCAAGGAGCGTCATGTACTACATCACAACCCGAGCAATGTGAAAGAACCTCAAAGAACAGTATGGTCAAACATCCGTTTCACAAGTTTATTCTGTTCATACATATTTGTTTAATGTCATTCAAGAACCTAATATGTCTATTTCGGAATATTTCACTAAAATCAAGTCTATTTGGGACCAATTAGATGTTCTTGATTTAGTTCCGGTTTGCACTTGCCATGGTTGTTTTTGTGGACTTACTAAGAAAGTTTTGAAATCTCAACAAGATCAGAGATTAATAAGGTTCTTGATGAAGTTGGCTGGCCCTTTTAATCAAGTAAGGACTAACATCTTAATGATGGAGGGCTTACCTAATGCTTCTTTGGTATATCGACTTCTGTTAGAAGAAGAAAGGCATCATGCCATGAGCAAACTTACTAAGAAAGTTTTGAAATCTCAACAATGTCATAGATTAATAAGGTTCTTGATGAAGTTGGCTGGCCCTTCTAATCAAGTTACGACTAATATCTTAATGATAGAGGGCTTACATAATGCTTCTTTGGCATATAGACTCCTGTTACAAGAAGAAAGGCATCATACCATTAGCAAACTTACTTCACAACCCACTGACTCCATTGCCTTCTCTGCCGAAAAATACCATGATAAGAGTCATACCATTACTCGTACTGGTTCTGGGTTTCTTACTCATAGAACTACACCTGTTTTTGGGATCAAACGCACAAATCACTCGTATTATTGTGAACACTGTCACATGAATCGTCATACGATCGATCGCTGTTACAAGCTCCATGGTTACCCTTCCAAAAATAGACCACACCATCCAAAGAGAGTAGCTACTGATTTTGATTATATAGAGAAGGATGAAGTTGAGAAAACTGGCTTGTCTATGGACCAATTTAATCAGTTGTGTGCTATTCTTGGCAAGAAAGAAATCCCACATAATACCACTCTTCTTGATTTTGTTGAGATGCCTAGTGCTAATGTGGCAGGTAGTGTTACTTTCTCCTCCACTTTTACTTCTAATACAAGGATTATTGATAGCGGGACGTCCAATCATATGTGTTATTCGCCCCACCTATTTCTCCATACGAAGCCCATCCAAGCACATACTCATGATATCACCATACCTGACGACAGTATAGTAAAAGTGACTCATATTGGTGATGTGCAACTTTCTACTGATCTCTTACTTACCAATGTGCTTTTTGTACCACAATTATATTTCGTTTCAATTTGATCTATGTTCATAGATTATGTAAAGCAAGCAATGCTCAAGTCTTCTTTACTAAGCAACATTGTTTTATGTAGGGCCATTCAATGACAAGGTCTTTGCTTCTTGGTAATCTACATGGTGGCTTATATACCTTTGATAGCAACAATTATGGACTCCATTCCACTATATCTACTACTTATGCAAAGAATAAGACTTTTTCAACTTGCAATGCCATTCCTAAGTATAATCTTGAAGAAGCCAAATTATGGCACATTAGACTAGGTCATATCCCATTTTCATTGTAAAACATCTTCAAGCGAGCAACGATCTCTTCATATATTTTAGGGGTCTTAGGCTATTTCTCCAAACGTTCACCCTCTTATCACCCCGGGACCTAACAACAACTCCAATTTTTCCTCATATATTACATTAAATACAATTCAAAGCTTATGAGACAAAATTACATCAAACAACTAATATTATACCTAAATCCCACTAAAACTACGTATAAAGAGCATAAAAATAGCATGGATAAGTGCAAATAATTGCACTTATTAAAGGCAACAACTGTAAGGTGGAAAACAGGTCACAAAACGAACCTTTACCTGCTATACCCGGTCACTTTGAGAAGGGGGGTAATGTGAACAAAAATATTGCAAAGTTCGGATTATTTATGAATAATCAAAAGTACGGGTTATTCAGAGGAAAACGTAAAATATAGGGATTATTCCCGACAATTTTTTCAATTAAAAAAGCTTGTGAATTTTTTATAAATGAGGGTATAATAGTGTTTTTTAAACAAATCTCAATTTTCACACTGTAATACTTGCCTCCCTTAGTAATAAAACCTTGGGAATTCATGCTATAAATCCCCATTTTCAATCCCTAATTTCACTCTCATTCCCACTCACCAAACATGGAATTTATAAAATTTGGGAATCAAATTCTCATTCCATTCTCTAATTCCCACCTACCAAACACTGAAGAAACCGATCTGAATACACATTGAACATTGAACATTGAACATTGAACAAAATACACATTATTAATAAACATTGAATTAAGAACATTGCAGAACAAAAAATTAAAAAAAAATTAATAAACATTAATTTACATTGAATTAAGAACAATAAAACAAATACTGAAGAACAGATCTGAGTGTCTTGAATTATTTGCAACAGATCTGAGAGTGTCTTGAATTATTTGCAAGAAGAAAACGAATCTGCAAATAAAGAAAAACAACAAAGAAATTTTTTAATTAAACTATCTTTTACATAAACCCTAATAAATTCAACAACATGAAAATTAAATTTACCCACACATATTCCCGAATCTGCAACAAATTGAGAATGAAGATCAACACAACCCTAATACATCGAATCTGCAACAAATTATCATATCATCGAATCTACAACAAATTGATGAAGTTTTGAAATGAAAAATTGATGAAGTATAACCTTAGTGATCATTAATGTGTAATCATTCAAGGAAGTATTGAAGAAAGAAGAAAGAATTTCTTTAAAGTATGGAAGAAGAAAGAAGCGGCGAAATATAAAGTATTGAAGAAAAAATTAGGGTTAAATTTTTTTTTTTTGATTATTGGCTGCGGTTTTGTCAATGACCGCAGCCTATGTGCTATTTTTTTCGCCTTATTTTTCTTCTATTATCTGCTGCGTTTATTAGGAACCGCAGCTAATGTTTAGCAGCCAATAGCTTTTTTTCCACTAGTGGAGATTCGTTTTTTTTGAGATACATGAAAAGATGACAGCTTTTAAAGCCTTTTCAGATGTTAGTCCTCAAAACTGCAATAATCTACAACTGTCTTCCAGATTTTACCCCAATTTAAGTATCCATACCACAACAATCAAACACAAATACAATACAAGCTAAATAATTTAAAAAGGAAAGAGATAAGAACTTACATAGTTTAGATCAGAAGAAGTTCACGCGAAGGCCTACCTCCAAGCTTGAATCCCATACACCAATCGCCATTAAAGACTAACCTCCCAGCTTGAATCTCGCAAGGTATTGTTACTACTACTTTTACTTTGGATATTGGAATAGAAATTAGAGAAAAAAATAAAATAAGAAAAAAACTTTGGACTCTGAACCATTGAAGCCAACGATGAAGACCCATATTGAGCCACTTACTGTCTAACGTCCCCAGCATGACGCACAGTAGCATGCACTCCTTCTTCTGCCTTCTAAAGATTGTTAGAATATTGCTTTGGATTCTGTTTTACATAATAGAATTTGGTTATTCATTTGCCATGACATACTTCTACAATATTCAAGCTCTTTCTTGTATTTTCATGTATATAAATAAGAGGTCTCTGTAAACTATCAAATGTCCATCATCAATAATAATAATGAAATCTTCTTCTTGTTCTTTCTTCTTTCTTTGAGTATGGATCTTTGATCATAAATCTCATCATGGTATCAGAGCTAAATACTAAGGCCTGATTTTTTTTCTTTTTCTTCTTTCCCGTAGCTTTTTTCTGGTTCAACAATGGTTGCTCAGTCACAAACACAAACCGCCGACCCAACTCAAAACCCATCTAGCCAATACTATCTTCATCCTTCTGACCATGCTAGTGCCAAATTAGACTCTACTCTTTTTGATGGGATCGGTTATGCCGATTGGAAGCGGAGTATGATAATTGGTTTAACCGCCAAAAACAAAATGTGCTTTGTTGATGGCTCGTTAAAGAAACCGAGTGATGATGCCAATGAAGCTAAAGCATGGGAACGGTGCAACAATATGATAATCGATTGGATTATTGCTTCATTCGAGAGGCCCATTGCAAGGAGCGTCATGTATTACATCACAGCCCGAGAAATGTGGAAGAACCTCAAAGAACGGTATGGTCAAACATCTGTTTCACAAGTTTATTCTCTTCATACATATTTGTTTGATTTGATTCAAGAACCTAATATGTCTATTTCGGAATATTTCACAAAAATCAAGTCTATTTGGGACCAATTAAATGTTCTTGATTTGGTTCCGGTTTGCACTTGCCATGTTTGTTATTGTGGACTTACTAAGAATGTTTTGAAATCTCAACAATATCAGAGATTAATAAGGTTCTTGATGAAGTTGGCTGGCCCTTTTAATCAAGTAAGGACTAACATCTTAATGATGGAGGGCTTACCTAATGCTTCTTTGGCATATAAACTCCTGTTATAAGAAGAAAGGCATCATACCATAAGCAAACTTACTTCACAACCCACTGACTCCATTGCCTTCTCTGCCGAAAAATACCATGATAAGAGTCATACCATTACTCGTACTGGTTCTGGGTAGGGATGGTCACGGGTTTAGGACCCTGTTGGACGCGTCCTGGATCCGCCCTTTATTTAAGGGTCTTGGTCTTATTTTTTGAGACCCATCGGATTCGGGTCGGATCTGGATCTAAAAAATAATTGGCGGATCCGGGTCCGGGTCCGGGTCCGAGACCTGGACCTTGGACCTGCCCCTTGGACCCATATAAATATTGAATTGTTCATTTTTATTTGTCTTCTACGTATGAATTTTGCCCTTAACACTTATTTACTTTTCATATAATCATAATATACATTAATAATATATATGCTACTTGCTTAGTGCTAACCTAATTACCCTTATTTCATGGACTCGAACTAGTATTTATAATAGAATTTAAGCGTATATGGATGGCACTATGCGATTTTAAATGTTAAGTAATATTAAATATTTGTAAAATGCAATAATAACTCTCTTACAAATATACGAAAAATATAATAACTTACAAATGGTTCAAATTCGACAAATCTTTTTAGAGTCATACCATTAAGGACCCTGGACCCATCAGATTTGGAGGGTCTGGGTCTGGGTCTGAAAATTTTAGACCCTTAGGGTCCGAATCTGGGTTTGGATCTCAAACAATTAAAAGGGTCCGGGTCCGGGTCTGGTTGGACCCGCTCCAGACCCACCCCATGACCATCCCTAGTTCTAGGTTTCGTACTCATAGAACTACACTTGTTTTTGGGACCAAACGCACAAATCACTCGTATTATTGTGAACACTGTCACATGTAGGGGTGTTCATAATAACCCGATTCGAAAAATCCAACCCGAATTATCCGGTACCCGATTTCTAAAACTGAGTAATTTACCCGATTTTTGCAAATCGGATAATCCGGGTCACAAATTTTTGGAAACCGGGTATCCGATATCCGGTTTTCTTTAATTATTTTTTTTAAACTTTTTTTCGTAAATAAAAAGATTATGATATATTAAGCTAACCTTGGATTGAATTTTTTTGGAGAGCTAGTATTTGAATTTTTTAATTGTTCTTACTTAAACTCATGAATAATAATATTATTCTTTCATTTTCTTAATTAATCTTTTTTGACTAATTAAGTTAAAGATTTTAGAGAGTTTGTATTTGAATTTTATATAAAAAAATATTTTAAGTGAAAATAGAGATAAACAAACGTATGGTTGAACGACAAAACGACAAAATTAAAAAATAAAAAACATTCTAATAAAACCAGGTATCCGGTTTCCGACCCGGTTTAAACCGGGTACCCGGATCTTGGATACCCGGTTTAAACCGGGTCGGAACCGAATCGCAATTTTAGGTACCCGAAAAACCGGGTACCCGAATTTCCGGATCCGGGTCGACCCGGTACCCAGTTTTGAACACCCCTAGTCACATGAATGGTCATACGATCGATCGCTGTTACAAGCTCCATGGTTACCCTTCCAAAAATAGACCACACCATCCAAAGAGAGTTGCTGCTTTAGCTACTGATTTTGATTATATAAAGAAGGATGAAATTGAGAATACTGGGTCGTCTATGGACCAATTTAATCAGTTGTGTGCTCTTCTTGGCAAGAAAGAAATCCCACAAGATACCACTCTTCTTGATTTTGTTGAGATGCCTAGTGCTAATGTCGCAGGTAGTTTTACTTTCTCCTCCACTTTTACTTCTAATACATGAATTATTGACAGCGGGGCGTCCGATCATATGTGTTATTCGCTCCACCTATTTCTCCATATGAAGCCCATCCAAGTACATACTCATGATATCACCATACCTGACGACAGTAGAGTAAAAGTGACTCATATTGGTGATGTACAACTTACTACTGATCTCTTACTTACCAATATGCTTTTTGTACCACAATTTCGTTTCAATTTGAACTCTGTTCATAGATTATGTAAAGCAAGCAATGCTCAAGACTTCTTTACTAATCAGCATTGTTTTATGCAGGGCCATTCAATGACAAGCCTTTGCTTCTTGGTAATATCCCATTTACTAAGAGTCAGACTTTTTCAACTTGCAATGCCATTCCTAAGTACAATCTTGAAGAAGCCAAATTATGGCACATTAGAATAGGTCATATCCCATTTACTCATATGAAGCTAGTTTGTCCTTTTCTTGATGTATCCAATGTGTAAAGAGAGATATTTTGTACTATTTGCCCTCAAGCTATGCAAACTTGGTTATCTTTTACTTCAAGTAGCATTAAAACTAAATCTCATGATGGATGTAGTTTCTTTCTTATTGTTGTTGATGACTACACAAGATGTACTTGGGTTTTGTTGATGAAATATAAGAGTCAATCTATCTCTTTTTTTACAACAACTCTCCAATTATGTTGAAAATCAATTTTCCACCACTATCAAGATTATTCCCTTTGATAATGCGAAGGAATTATGTGCCGGTGATGCCTTAGTTTGGTACCGTGAAAAAGGCATCGTTCATCAAACTAGTTGTGTCGCTACTCCACAACAAAACGGAGTAGTCGAACGGAAACATCGTCATTCACTAGAAGTTGCCCGGGCTCTCTCTTTCCAAGCCAATCTACCCTCTAAATTTTGGGGTGAATCTATACTTTGTGCTACTTACATTATTAACCGGTTGCCACCATGTAGAATTGTTGCCATCTAGCTGTGTCGGTACATTATTTTGTGGAAAAAAATTTAAGAATTTCTACCACTCGTCTTTTCTTATAGTTGGTGCTTACCATGTAGAATTTCCCTTATTAAAATTAAACAAGGGTATTTGTGTCCTTTCACCATTTAATGACTACATAACATTTTTTGCATTATATTGCTATGATAGTGAGTTTCCAAAGAGTTGAGTGCTATTTTATGGAAAAAAAATTTAAGAACAGCTACCACTAGCCTTTCCCGTATAGTTGGTGCTTACCATGTAGAACTTACCTATTAGAAAAGATAAGGAGTTGGCAGATTGATTAAAAAGAATCATTAAAAAGTTGGCACCATATGTTGAAGTAGAAATTAAAGCTCGTCAACAAGTAAGTATCCAAGTTCTCAAAGTTTTTGTTAATTTTAAAAATTTATTAATAATACTATCGTATTAAATTTTAACCCCGTTATACAATTGAACATTTATGATATTTCAAATTTATTGCAGCTATGATATTTCAAATTGAATTTAATAATTGAATTTAATAAATATTGAACATTTATGATATTTCAAATTTATTGCAGCTATGTGGTGGTTGAAATATGGTGCAAGTTCCCCTGAGCTTCAAAAAATTGTTGTAAAAGTATTAAGCCAAACAACTTCATCATCAAATTGTGAAAGAAACTAGAGTATCTGAAGTATTGTCCATATAAAGGTTATAAATCGTCTTAAACACAAAAGACTTCATATGATCATATATGTCTGCTACAATATGAAATTGAAGTTGATAAATTTAAAGAAGCGGGGAAATGATGATATTAATAGTAGGTTTGATTCGATCAATTGGATTACATATTTAAATAAGAGAGTCTAGTCAACATAGGCAATATGCGTTATTACCTCCAAGTAGTGACAACAGTGATGATGGTAGTGATGATGCTGGTGATGATGATAGTGGTGATGCTGGCAATGATGATGGTAATCATGGCGGTGGATACAATTACGATGAGGTGTCTAATCCTTGTGAACAACATAGTGGTGGATTTCGAACCCAACCAACAATTGGAGAAAAACAACATCATCAAACTAATAAAGGGCAGATTAGGAGACCGTTGGCGCAATATTCACATGACTTTGTTGATGATTATAATTCACTGCCTGAATTCTCTAGACAATGGATGTCATCTAAATCACAAGGGTCAAATGTCGAATCTTCTAGGGGTACACTATACTTTATGCCTTTAGATGTTTATCAACAACATTCATCGTACCAATAAGGATCTGAAAATCAATATGGTTTTTTCACTGACAACTTGAACCCTAGAAATCCTGAAAATGTCCAGATTTATTACCATGGGACATTAAATTATGGTGGAGTACATTATCACAACTCTACTATCTATGGAGGTAGTTCTAGCTCAAGTCAAAATGAACAATCATGGATGGATGATGCAGGTACATTCTTGTTTAATATTATCCATCAAAGAGCTCACTATGATGCAAATTATGAAAATATACTCATCAAGAACCTCCACGACGTTCATTTTGGTATATTGATTAGAAGTAATCTATAGTCACTTAATCTTCCTAAATAAAATTGTAATATTAATTTAATGAATATGAATTGTATTAAATAATTATTTAAATATTTAGTTGTTTACACAGTATTAATAATTATTCTTATAATGCTATTGTATTTAATTTTTCAATCACCATTTTATCACATATATAACGGTCTTTATCCTGCAATTACAAACTCCAATTATAAGATTGAGATAATAAGTGTGTAAAAGACTTTAAATACACATTACAAAAAAATCAGGTCAAAGCAAATTAAAAGATTATAATCCTTATTCATGCATAATAGTCGCGACCCATTCCGTGATGACAAAATTTTTTCCGTTCCCGTAATCCGCAACCGCAACCACAACCGCATTTTTGCACCATGCTAACTTTGAAGTGTGTTTCCAATTTGTTCAACACCTTGATTTCAAGCCATGAATTCATCAACTATCATCTAAATTATATCAATTCTCTCCATGTGAAAAATGTTTTATTCCAATCATTCAAGGATGATAATTGTGAGAAAATCAGAATGAATGAATTACAACAGTATTGATACATAGAAAACAGAAAAACATAAAAGGTACAAACAAATAACCAACTATAAGTTTATTATAACTAAATAACGGCTTAGTTTTCTTAAATTGACATGAATTAAGAATGTTGGTTCTCTTTACTACGTGGTGTTCAATCCATCCATTCTACCGCAATGTATATAAAGAGATTTGTTTTTATATTCAATTCAATTCAGTATTTATGGGTTGGTGTTTGATGCTATCAATAATATTCAGTTCAATTTATTACTGCTCAAACAACTTCGCTCACGACCTATTTTATTCGGACTAGTCACGAGAACAAATTCGTTAGTTTAAAACTTTTTTGTTTTGTGTTTAACAATTTTAGGTGTCAATTATTTTGTCTTATTGTTTAATTTTGAACTTTGGCTTTTGTGTTTGTATTAATAAAATCAAAGACATATGTTGATATAATTGATGAGTTTGGACTTGTATACCATATTTATTATTATTATTTTATGAATCTTAATTTGTCACTCAATATTGAGATTAAGCTGCCTAATTTAATTTAATCATCAAATTTATTTTAATTTTATGAATCATTAATTTGTCAATTCACTTACGAACAATGGAAGTAGAGCTGCATCTTCCAATGTCTATCAACAACCTTTTTTCAATTATGTTATCATTAATAATATCTAAATAAAGCAATCATGAGATATATGTTCAATGTTTGGCATCCAACTCATTATTCTTATGAACTAGATTTGAAAATTGTTATTTTTCCATGTTAATTGTCAATGTTAAATTTTTAAATGGTTAAGCATACTTATTTCTAATTAGATACCTGAAATTTTGTTAGAACACTCTAGTGCAAAAAAAAAATTATGTTTTAATTTTTGAATTTCTTTTTGAATTTTATTTTTTAGGTTGATAATATCATAAATAATTTTGCTAAGTTATTTTATACTTTAGAACTATTTGACTAGTCCTGTGATTTTTACACCTTAAACGTCAGGACTGATCCTGCATTTCATCATAATAAGTGACTTAGGTAGACTTTTTTGATTAGTCGATGTTTGGTTAATTTATGCTCATTTCTCTTCTGTTGTGGCTTTATGGGGTTTAATGCTTCTTTAAGATATTACTTCATCCCACTCATTTTGCTACATTTTTTTAGTTAGGGTTTGAATTTATAGACAAGAATGTAACAATTGCACCAATGCATTTGCAACAAGATATCAAGGTCATGAACAAATTGACATAGTAACATAGTAACATCTTCTGCATGGCACAAAGCCACAAACCATGAAGGCATGAACAAAATGATTCTGTATATAAACTCTGCAATAGAAAAGAGATATATTATAAGAACAGAAGCTATAGCACAATATGAAAAACACATCACTAATACACAGATCAAATACATAATACTTCGCTCTAATTTACCAAACTTTAGGCACATCAAATGCCGAAAGGTTGCTAAATCAAGAGACGACAAAAAAAGGCATAAAATTCCTAGTTACGATTCTTTGTCGTATTCCTTAGTACTTCCAATCAAGCTTGAAGAATCTGACAATGGATGATATGGCTTTTTAGGCGTTTCCTACCAGCAATACTTGACCAGATATTCGACATCATTGTCTTAAACTGACCTCTTCCCGTTATTGTTTCCCACAGATGTTCGGTAGTTTCTGAGCTTTCTAAATGTTCGGACCTTGAGACATCAACCATAGATATGCTCATGTTATTACGTACGATGCACAACTTGTTATTGAGAGGAACAAGGGCGGCTGCCTCCAAGGCTTTGGAACTACCCAAATGAACTCTGCTATCGATGTGTTTACCCCAAGAATCACTTGTCTCATCGTAGACCCTAAGTTTACATCCGTCTTTGCAATCGAGAGCATAGAGCTTCCCATTCAAAGACGCACTCGGGTTTCTCCAACCTGCAACCATTCCATCATAAACTGGAAACCAGCTGTCAGATTCTGGATGATATACTTCACTTAGAACCTGACGATGCGTGCCGAGCCCCTTTAAGTACCACTTCCCCTCGTATACAACGCCAATGAAAGGCACCATTGCTGTGCTCATGTCTGAGATGATGGACCACCTATTCTTGTTTGGGTCATACACTTCAGCTGATCTTAAGGAACGGTGTATACCCTCATTCTCCCCACCTGCTACGTATAAGCAGTTGTTAATGACACACGCACCAAAGAAATGCCTCCGACGTAGCATATCTGGTGCTCGGTGCCATTTGTTTGTTCGGGCACTGTAGAAAATGACACGCCTCATTGAGCCCTTAAGGGGATGTTTGCCTCCAAAAAGGTACAAATGACAGCCACTAAGAACAGCACATCCGAATCCGAGAGCTTCAGAGTACTCTTTGGGAACAGGTGGAAGCGGTTGCCATAGTTGGTAAACAGGGTCAAATGCATGCCATGATATTTTACCATCCCGATCCCTCTTAATGACATACACCCATTCTTCTGCAATCCCTAAAGTCTTCCTTAACGAATAAAAGAAGTTGCCAGCCAGTAGACGATACCATCTTTTGCAGACTAATCGGAGATTTCGGTGCTCCATTCTTGGAACCCTAATTAAGCAAGCAATAGCCAGGTCATCAGGGAGACCTGGAAGAAGAGGTGACTGACTACGGCTCCTGTCACCACGAGAAGGTTTCTGCCTTACAGGATGAATGGAAGGCTTGATGTCTGGTCGCAGACACAACTTTGTTCCAGGGACATACTTCTTTGCTCCAGCTACAGTTTTCAACCCAGCGTCTACTCTACACAAACACGCTGTTGTATCAACCTGCAACATTAGGATCATTACTACTAACATTAACTTTAGATTCATTTCCTCGTTTCATCTTTACGATTTGAATCTACTGAATTTCCCACAACATGATTTAAGCAGTTCAATGCCTAGCAAGAAAAAGAAAAAGAAAAAGATTCCATCCATTTTGCAATTATTTGAAATATCAACCTCTTATCTCAAGAAATTACCGACTCCATATAGTGGATGTTGGGATTAAGACTGCCTTCGGCACTGTTATTGTTCATTCAAGAATCAACTAGAATTGAACATAGGATATAATTTGACTATTTTGCTTATTGTAGAATACTTCCTCCGTCCTAAAATGCTTGCTGCATTTTGATTATGATTACTATTTCTCGTTTAAACTTATTTTAAATATTGCGCCTAATGTGTAAGTATAAATATAGTCAAGTGGGATCTTGTTTGAATCATCTAATCACCTACTTTCGTAACATTAACTTTTTATAATTATTAATTGTGTATAATTCAACATATAAATGAACGAAATAACACATCAAATTGCTTAAAATGTCAAATGTAGCAAGTATAATGGAACAGAGAAATCATAAACACCGTTAGATTACAGAGACACAATGAGAACAAAATTCAAAAACCCGAGTGTTAAATTTTGGTACTTGTTCCATCATAAGCAGTTAGCAAGAACATCACCAGCAAAAAAAACACCACGCACAGCACTCATTCAGACCAGACGGCCATGTTCACCCCATCACAAAACTCAACTAAAGATTAATATACCTTTTCTCATTTTTAAGTCATGTTTGGTTGGACTTCTTCTACATAGTAAGAATGCAAAATGTAAACTATTCCACTCTCATTAATTAGTATCACTATTGACTGCCTACCTTGACCTTCAAAATCAAATCATAAACTTATGGTATCCTTTCCCTTACTCAACTGGCATCAAATTTTATACCAAAAACAACTCTATTAAGACCTTTTTTTTACCTATTTGACCAGCTTACTTAATTACAATAAATATCTGACTTGTTGACTTGGTAAAAATATTCCATGTCTCAACCTCAAAAGAAGAAAACATACAGAAAAAGTGGTTCAATTGAAATGGACTTATAACTTCTTTCCTAATATACTGCATAAATCATTAAATACTCCATAATGCAGATCCAAGCAAATTAAAGATGGAAACTTTCATAAACTGAGGAGAAACTGCAACTTTGAAAGTCCTTAAAAAAAACCCATAAACAGAAATAACAAAAGATGGTATCAAGATATCAAAGATAGAAAATAGGAGAATATGAGGGCAGATTAACTTACCAAAGGAGGTTGAATAATTTTATCCATGACTCATTCATCAGCAAAAATTTCTCTATTTTGTTCAAATTTCTGCAAACCCTGCATATAGCGATTATGAGATGCATATAACATTTTTGATAAGTTTTCTGAGGATAAATGAACTCAAACATGCAGGAAAAAGTTGCTTAAACATTCAAACATTCAAAAAAGAGAGTCAAACAAAAGACATGTAGACAAAAATTAATCACTTTCTTTTCTATAAAATGCAGTAAATTCAAAAGAGAAAGAAAGAAATGTCTTGATCACCCACCCAATTAGGTCATTGAAATTCAATTACAACGATAAAACCCACAAAAAGTAACCCACAAAAGGTAAGATTAAAATTGGTAACCAATCACAAAAATAAGCTAAAAACACCAAGCATTTTAGTTTTAATCTTTAAAACCCACCTCCAAATCAAAAATCCATATCAACAAACCTCCAAAATCAATGCTCCCAAACTAAAGTTTTGATCTTTGATATATAACAAGGAAACCCCAAAATGGAAGCATGGAAAGTGAAAAAAAAGATAGGTAATTTGTGCAATTTAATCCAAACAAGACCCCAAAAAGGTAGAATCTACCAAGAGAAAGTGTGTTTAGAAGAAGAGATTAAAGAAGATGATGAAATGAAGTTCAACAAAAGGCTAACCTAAACCACTATGATGTCTAAGATGGATTTTGAGGGTAGTTTAAGAATATGATGCCAAAGTTTTTAGGTAATAAATTTATTAAATTAGAAGCCAAGGAGAAATTGATGGAAGAGCTTTGGAAGTTTGTTGTTGTTTGGGAATGAGGAGAGACTAGAGAGGGAAATCTCTCCCCAACAAAGAAAGGGAAAGAGAAAAATAATGGATGAAAATGGAAAAGTATTTATGTACTCATAGACCATAGAAGTATATTGCATTTGCATAGACTCGTGAGATACTTTAAAAAAAATAAAAAAAAAGAAACATAAAAAAAACTTGTGAGAAACATACAAGATTCAATCAATTGGACAATTTTTTCCTCCTAATACAATGGATTAAGTGATAGGAGTAACTTAGAATGCACCACTTAGGTCTATTCACAATTGATAAATTAGAATCTCAACCATTTGATTGGAAATCATCCATATATAAAAAATAAAACTATATTGTTAAGGTATTTATATATATATCTAAACATTAAATTTAGTTCATCTATTCGAAGTTTGAATAGACAGTATTAGTCCCACCTCTTTCTTGGAGTATTCTAATTCGTCGCAATTCATAAAGAAATATAGTGTTATTTGGGATTTTAATATATTCATCTTAATTTACACACTTGTAATATTATTTTTTGATATAATTTTTCACAAATACCGTGTTAGGGATAATTAAATAATTTTATTTGTATTGGTATACGAAAAAAATTAATGAAAACAAAAAAAAAGCAACAGTATTTCCAGAATAGTTAGCTTTGGGAGTGTTTGGGAAATTAGCTTATTGGACAATTTTAGCTTATTTTGATATCAATAGAGGATTGGGTGGTCAAACCAGCTAATGCTAGTGTTTGGTGAATTAGAGGGTTGAAACAATTTATCGATACAAATAAGCTGTTTTTGAACAAGCTGCTTATAGCAGCGGATTTAAAATTAGCTGGTCAAACCAGTTAATAAAATCAGCTGGTCAAATCAATCACTATAATTAGCTATCATCTACAAGCTATCAGCCATTTGCCAGAAAATCTCTTTATCTTTGACTTTTTATAATAAAGCTTTATTTTAACTCCCTTCAACCTTTAATAAAACCTTGCTTTTCACTTTCCTTTCTTATGTAGTCTCGATTAGCAAATATTTAAGGTCTGATCAAATTTTTGAATAATAACAAATGTCAAAATGGTAACTCCTTCGTTTTATTATATTTTTTATATTTAACTTTTTATACAATATAATGTAATATTTTGATTAATTATATATTAAATTATACATATTACATAACGAAAAATATAGAAAGTTAAGATCACAAAAAAATGGGATTAGACATTTCAAACAAGCTCCTACTTGACTATATTTTTCTTAAACATTAGCGTAATATACAAAATAAGTTTGTACGATGAGTCGATGACTAATATGTTAATATAACCGCAATGGAACAAGCATTTCAGAAATGAGAAATTGTATTATTACTCCATATATGTTATAATGTAAATACTCTGTTAAATTTCATATCTAATTTACTTTTATTTACAAGTATAAATTTAAAAGGTAAGAGAGGAAATTAAGTAGAGTAAAGTATAAATTAATATTACTTCGTTGTATAATTTAAAAGAAACAAGTCGAATGGGAGGAATCATCTGCACAGTATAAGCTATTTGCTATTTATTTGGATCATCGAAACAATTTAAATTAGATATTTTAAATTTATTTACATAATTTTAATTTTATTTTAAAGTTGATCAGAGCTAAATTTAATTTGAAGTTCAATAAATATTTATATTTTTTTAATATGGCACAATTAAGGAGGGGTGAAAACCGGAAAGTAGTGAAAAAAATCAGCTTGTCTCTCTCAGGTCCGGTCCAGTCTATTAGAGCTTATTTTCTATTCTTACTTTACATTTTTTTTTATGAGCAAATCCAATAAGAGATGGTCCGAAGAATTTGCCAAAAAAAATACTCCTTCCGTCCCTTATAATTTGCAGCATTTTCTATTTTCTTCTGTCCCATTTAAATTGCAGCATTTCTATTTTTGGACTATGGCCCATCACTTTCTTTTAATCTCATCCATACATTTTAAATCTCTTTTAATTTCATCCACACAATTTATTCTCTCTCTTTATTTATTACCACTTTCTTAATTCTCACCCATTTTCTCTATGCTACTAATTGAATGTAACGGTGAGAGTAGTTTCTAGTTTGAAGGGATACTTTAAAAAAAATGAACGTTGGGGCCCACTGCCACAGAACTTCAAATTCTACAAAGATGCTTTCAATGGTTTTGTGGGCCATTCCATTATGTTATTACTTGCGAACTCCACAAAATGTATGTTGGCATTAGGCACATCTGCAAATAAGATCATGAAGCATATGAGTACTCAGTAGTGTGATTATTCATCTGTAACTAACTTAACCAAAAGCTTAATCTTATGGTTGAGGCCGCAGGATATATTATATACTCTAACACGCCCTCTCACACGAGAGTCCTTTGGGCTAGAAGTGTGGATGCGACACAAGCCCTCCTCATACCTGGCGCTGAATATTCCACGTTAAATGAGGGGTGGCTGAGATTCGAACCTGTGACCTCTTGTCACACTGGCTCTGATACCATGTCAAGGAACCAACTCAACCAAAAGCTTAAGCTTTTGGTTGAGACCTCAGGATATATTATATACTCTAACATCATCCTTTCTTCTTGTCTTCTTAATTTTTCTAACTTCTACTCATTGATTGTGCATTTTCTCAATTAATTATGCATTTGTTAATAGCAAGTATTGTTTTTTGTTGTATATATCAATTGAAAATGTTTACTATTTTTATATTTTTTTAATGTTGCGCATTTTAAAATAGTGTTGATTAAGTCCATATAACATTTTCTCTACGAAAATTTTATAAGCTAATAGAATAACAATCATTAATCTTGCGGCAATTCTAGCGATAAGAAGGACAGTCGGAAATTAGTTAGAAGGTACAACTATTAAACTTACAACTTTACATTTCAACAAAGCATTATATAATAAATGAAATTAAAATAAAATAACCATAAATATAAATTTTAAATTCCTAAATTAATCATAGTTAAATTACATTTTAAATATTTATTCCAAATTTTATGGATCTTAATTTAAAAAATTGTTAATTATTCTACTATTTTACCTACTAGACTTGTCCACAAAAATTTTCGACCAGCATATATAAGCCAGAGGATAATCGAAAATTCCAATCATTATTTACTAACTAAAATCTTAGTCAGTAGTTCCAACTTCCGACTAATTTTTTAATCAGCTGATCTTGGGTGAGACTGTCTCAAATTGAGATAAGAGTGGGCCGGTCTGATTGGCGCCTTACAAGCTTTCTCTTTTTTTTTTTTCCATTTTCTGGTCATTTTTCAATTTTAATCTTAAAGGTATCAAATTTGACCTTAAAGATATCAATTTCAACGTAAAGTAGTACTTAAACATATCAATTAAAGTAAAAATTTCAATTTGAACCTATAAGTGATCAATTTTGACGTTAAAGTGATCAATTTCTACCTAATATAATTGACAGTGATAAATATGGAATTGTATGTTGTTATGTAGTTCATTGATTTTGTTTATAATTGATATAGTTAACATCATAAGAAAAACAAGATAAAGTAATAATTGATGCATATTTGGTAATAATTGATAGTGATTGATATTGAATTGTATGTTGAAGTAGTTCATTTATTTTGTTTATAATTGATATAATTAACATCATAACAAAAACAAGACACGGTTATAATTGATGCATGTTTGGTAATAATTGATACTGTTAAGTTTAACACTTACAGTTACATTGTGTTTTTTGTATTGATTTTTACTGTTTTTTTTTTGGTTTCTGATATTTTTGTTTTTAATATATAAACTAATACTATTGATAGTGTTATTGACCATTCATTTGTTGTATAAAATTCATCCATAAAATGATAAAATAATAACATTTTATTAACTTCGTTCTCAAATTGTGAAACAGAACCACATTTAGGTATAAATTGATCAGTTTAACGCCACAATTGATCACTTCATAATCATCATCATCATCATCCCGCTCGAAAACAGGGACTGGGTGAGGGAGTTTGATGGAAAACCCATACTCATACTTCCTTGGGAGTAATTATTAGAAGAAAGCAGTCAATTTTACCCCCAGAAAGAGAGAGCCCTGCAAATTGATATCTTTAAAGTCAAAATTAATCACTTATAGGTTCAAATTGAAATTTCTACTTCAATTGATATTTTTAAGTACTACTTTACGTTGAAATTGATATCTTTAAAGTTAAAATTGATATCTTTAAGGTCCAAATTGAAAATTGTCAAGAAAATGAAAAAAAACCAAAAAATGGAAATCTGAAATCTGGAGGGCAAAGCGCGCGTGTAGTACACGTGCCTAACAATAGGTCAGCCCAAATCTCATCTTAGAATAGGACGGTCTCATCCAAGTTTTTGTGTTTTTTAATTTTGCATTGTTAGTCGCAATACCAAAACTTGGTCGAACCGTTTCAAATTGAGACCAACAGTGGGCCGACCTAATTCGTGCGTGTAACATCATCACATTTTCTTGGCACTTTTCAATTTTGACCTTAAAAGTATCAATTTTGACCTTAAAGGTATCAATGTCAACGTAATGTAGTACTTAGCAATTAAAGTAAAATTTTCAATTTGAACCTATAAGTGATCAATTTTGACGTTAAACTGATCGATTTCTACCTAATATATGGTTCTGTTTCACAATTTTAGAACGAAGTTATATAAATGGTATTATTCTATCATTCTTTGGATGAATTTCAAACAAAAAATGATTGGTCAATCAAACTATCAATAATTAAATTTGAACTAATGCTATACAATCTATCTATACAATTTGAATACTTATTTTTACAACGATAATTGAAAATTAGAAGTTCAAAAATGAATTAGATGATAAAATATCATTGTTAAATTATATGTTATAATTTAAATATTAACATATATTCAATTTGAAAAAACCTATACAATATCATTATGGACTTTAAAATACTTATTTTGAAATGATAATTGAAACTTATACGTTCAAACTTGAGTTAGATCATAAAACATCCAATGTCAATTTATGTGTCATAATTTAACTAGTACTCTTATATTCCATTAGATTCATCATGTTGCATTTAATAAAAGTGTTTGTATTGTACAATGTTTTTAATACTATTATTGATAGTGTTATTAATCATTCATTTGTTATTTAAAATTCATCCATAGTTAGATAAATTAATAACATTTTATTAACTTCGTTCTTAAATTGTGAAACAAAACCATATTTAGGTAGAAATTGATCAGTTTAACGTCACAATTGATCACAAATAGGGTTGAAATTTTTATGTTGATTGATCTATTTAAAGTTTACCTTAAGTTAAAATTGATACCCTTTAAGGTCAAAATTGATACCTTTAAGATTATAATTGAAAACTGTCCAGAAAATGAAAAAAAAAAACGAGAGGAAGCATGTGAGGTTGAAACACGCGCGAATTAGGCTGGCCCACTCTTGGTCTCAATTTGAGACACTCTCGGCCAAGACCAGCTGTAGTCGCAAATACATTTTTTAAATTGTATGTTTTTCGACTGTCTAAGTAGTCGATTATTATTTTTTTTGAAATGAACCTAATAATTCATTGATAAATAATGTTAACCAACATCTATAACAAAGTAATCATTCAAATACATTTTTAATCAAACAAATTTCTATATAGAAAAGTCACGATCATTATAAAGGAGATCTAACACGAAATCATTCTTTCTATCACATCCCTGTTTGATACAGCTTCCGTCAAGAGGGGTCTTTAGATCTAGTGTGGCTTTTCAATAGTGATAAGATTGATATCATTGATTAAACTTACACCCATAATGATATCATATATCTTTTTACTATCGAATTAATAACAAGCCTCCAAACTCTCACCATGGAAGACTTTAAAACTCAATATACCTGTAGATGGAATCTAATAGAAGGATATAATAACTCTATAATGTAGAGAGAGAATGAATTTTATTTGTAACTAAAAATAAAAAAATAAAAATAAAGTGATTAAGGGCTTAATATCAAGGCATCAATCATAAAGGTTTTCTGATTTCTAGTTCCTATTTCTTACCAGCAAGTTTTCTAAGAGACCGTCTTTTTGAGAGACGTTTCTCAGATCCAGTTCATTAGTATTTAATTCTTAGTATTATTCTTTATGGGTCGACCCAATTAGAGTCGATATCTCAAAAAGACCATCTCTCACAAGAATTTGTGATTTCTTATTGATCTTATATAGCATTTTATGGGGTGTTATTGTATAACTTCACTTACATAAATTTGGCCTGCAATTATTATAATTATGTAGAAAAAAAAAATCATTTTACTAGAAAAAGGAGAGAGAGAAAACAGTGGGAACAACATTGATATAGTTTTTTCAAATTTAATTTATTTTTCTTGTTTTATTTTGGCAGGAAAAACCTTATTTATAATTCACTGATACTTTTTTTTTTGAAGATCATTCACTGATTTCTTAGATGTATTGTACTTATATTTCCTTTAAAGTTGGAATTATTCAAAATTAATAATAAAAAATGTAACTATCCTTGAAAAATTTGTGAAAGGTAGGATTATTTTGTCAATTTTTTCTAATTTTTTAATATTCTGAATTATTAACGTATTATCTTTTATAAATATAATAATTATACTATTTCTTAACTGTTTTATTAAGTTCATACTTTATTTGTAAAAAAAGTCTTACATAAAAAAATAGGGAAATTATCAATGGTACAAGTTTTTTCGAACCTTAATTAAGTTTTTCGTCCAAAATCGTCTAAAGCCGTTAACTTTATTATTTATCTTTTATTTTTCAATTTAAAACATTAAAAAAGAAAAAAAAGTTAACGGTTTTGAACGATTTTGAACGGAAAAAATTAGAAAATGTTACGGTTGTAAAACGCCAAATAGCACGAGAGTACCATTG
This sequence comes from Amaranthus cruentus, assembly GCA_019425755.1. Taxonomy (NCBI): domain Eukaryota; kingdom Viridiplantae; phylum Streptophyta; class Magnoliopsida; order Caryophyllales; family Amaranthaceae; genus Amaranthus; species Amaranthus cruentus. The sequence goes on from CM033464.1 coordinate 4,339,576, forward strand.
ATAATCGAAAAAACTTCAGAGTAATAATGATAAAGTTCGAAAATTTAAAGATACCATTAATAATTTTAAAAAATAAAATCTATAATCTCATTGAAACATGAAATAATTTAAATAAATAAAAATTAGAGTAGCAATCTAGTCTGTTTTCCTCTAGGACTATTGACCCTATGAAAATGCATAGTAGCGATAAAAAGAGTTCCCTAATGATGATCAAATGTAATTATGTGGGACAAGTTTAAAGTATCTTTGAATTGTATTGTTTAAATATTCCTTTTCTCTTTCTTTGGTGGGTTAAGACTATTTACTTTTATTGAGAATGAAAAACAAAGAATTTCAATTACTACGACTATAATATTAAGTGCTTAATTAACATATTTCCACTTGTATGATGTTGATGGAGTTCAATTTTAAGTTGGAGTATTATTCATCCACAATAATCTTTTAGATAACTTCGAATCTAAACATTCTTTAACCTAATTATGGCATTCTGTCATATTCATTTCTTAAATAATGTCATTAATCAACATTTGTTTATTTGGCAAATAAATATCAGGTGAGTTTATATATTGTTTAATAATTTATAGTAATATCTTAATAAATTAAAACTTTTAATTGAATTTATTGGCTTGTAATTGAATTTTCTATGAGTTTATTATTCATGATTAATTTGGAATGGCAAAATAAATGTGTGGATGCAGTGTGCCCTTTTCATACTCATACCTACCTAAAATTTTCATATCCTTTACCTACACACTAAGAGCAAGTAAAATTTTCATATCCACATATGCTCACTTGAATACACATTCAAATCCATCTCCAATCATTACCACCAACTAGGTGTACCCATCATCATGGGTATACTCATCTTATACCCGCCTCAATATACGCTCCATAACTAATTCTAATCTAAACATTCTATAACCTAATTATAGCATTTTGTCATTTTCAATTCATAAATAATGTCATTATAACTCAATTTCAAGTCCAACCTCAAATTCGTCGATTAGACAATGGGGGGAATACAGAAGCTTGGATCTGAAAAACTCCATCTCAACTCATGGCCTAAGTCATCATACCACTTCCCCAAACGATCCACAACAGAATGGGGTTGCTGAGTGAAAAAATCGTATACTCGTTAAGATAACCCGAGCACTTATGTTTGAAGCTCATGTCCAAGCCCATTTTGGCCAGAAGTAGTTGCCACTGTCACTTAACTGACTAATCGCCTTCCCACCAAATCTCTCCACTTTAAAACCACTTAGAAACACTACAAACCCATACTAGCTACTATTCCATCCACTCATTCTCTACCTTCTCGAGTAGTCAGTTGCGTTGTATATGTTCACCTTCCCAAACAAGCTCATAACAAACATAAAACTCGTGCTGTTAAGTGTGTTTTTATTGAGTATGAGGTGACTCAGAACGACTATCGATGTTTTGATCCAATCCACAACAAATTCAATACCACCATGGACTGTGACTTTTTTGAGAGTTCATACTTTACCCCCAGCTTAGTCCTCAGGGGGAGACTGTGAGCAATGGTGATGACTTAAGTTGGCTAACATATCCTACTGCCATTGATCGGGAAAAATTTATATAACGCAAGTGCACGGCGTACGCGTAGTGCGGGTTGAACACAAGGAGGCGAGATAACTCTAGATTGTATGCTTTATGACTAACTAGACACGGGATAGACTCAATATATGGTCGAGATCTAATACTACGATGCAATTAAACTAAAGCAAATAAAAATAACAGTGTAATCACAATAATAAGACAAATTCCAGGGCGTCGCCTTATTCTAACATAGAGGTCAATTACTCTCATGATTGTATGAAATTGAGCCATCGACATAATTGAACGTGATCTAATTAATCTCAAGCTTCCGCTCTATTGATTAATATCGATTTAAGACCAACTACTATTAATCCTCAAACTTCCGTTTTATTGGTTAAACTAGAAGTAATTCAACTCAAATATATCTCAATCCTAAGTTAATCCTAATCTCAAACTTCCGTTTTATTGAAAAGGGTAACGAAGATGTTTAACCCGAGATTCATTAAGCGTAGATTCAATTATAGACTCAAATCGCACACAATCAATCGATAAAATATCAATCCATGCTTCGAATTAGGGATTATGCTTTAGCCCTAGATAATAAAACTACTCACAACGCATATTAATCAAGAACACATAGCAATTGATGAATAAAAGTGAAGAACGAAATAATAAGATAAGAAAACTTACGAATTCTAAAGATAACATAACATAATCTTGAAAGTACGGAAATCCGAATGTAACAACGATGTTCAACAAAGGAAACTTGCAAGAAACTCCAAGAACTCCAAACAAATTACAAGAAAATAAAATTACACGAAAATGAAAATACTGAAAACTGAATGAAAACTGGATCCTTTTTAATCTAATGTAACCGCCAAGAAGTGCCTCGGGGAATAAAGCGACAAGCGGTGCTTCTTGGATGAAAACTCATCGCAAACTTTCTGTCTCAATGGGGTGTATTTCAGGATTGAGCGACGAGCGTCGCTTTTGTTTTGACTGACAAACTTTGAATGGCCGTCATTTCTTGCTTGACTGTCGGATATTGACTTATAATATACCGTTGGAAAGATCTTGAAGTCTACTTTCCAATGCCGCAAACCTTGTATGAATATGATCTCTCTATAAAAAGTTATAGCAAAACAAGTGAGCATGTACCAAATTTCACCTCCAAACTTTTGTCTTTTAAGCACTCTTCCACTCTTACTACTTTTGCCCATCTTCATTATGAAACATATTCAAGCGAAAAACGATCTCTTCACATATTCTAGGGGTGTTACGCTATTTCTCCTAGCCTTCACCCTCTTATCACCCCGGGACCTATTAAAACTCTAATTTCGCCTCACATATCACATAAAACACAAAATTAAGTTTATGAGACAAAATTACATAAAATCGCTAATATCCTACCTAAACTCCACTAAAACTACATATAAGGAATATAAAATAGCACGGATAAGCGCAAATAATTGCACTGATCAGCCATCAATCCAAATCTTGTAAATTGTAATTGATTATGACCCTACAAAGGAAATAGCTAGGTAGTCCCACAGCTATTACCAATTACCAATGAAAACATAGTTCATCGTCCTCCTACTCAGACTACTCCTATCCTGTCTGAAGCATCTGGGGAGCAATCCAAACAAAAGGTAATTCCTGAGCCTTTGATTGATATTGATAATGATGTTCCAAGTGTTGAGTCACCTCGCAGATATGATTTACCCCCAAGGAGTACGAGGGGTATTCCACCAAGGAGATATGACTCTGGGTTTAAGACACATCGGTCTCGATACCCCATTAATTTGAAACATATTGATAATCTGTCCCAAACTGTTGTTGCTTTCAACATCGCTCTATATTCGAGTTCTATGCCCCAAAACACTGAAGAAGCACTCTAAAATCCAAAACGGAAGAGAGCTATAGAAGATGAGATAACAACCCTCAAAAAGAACATCACATGGGAGAAATGAAGGTTTCACAAAGCAAAGAAAAACAGTAAGCTATAAATGGGTGTTTTCGACCAAATATCATGCGTATGGGACCGTTGAGAGATACAAAGCCCGGCATGTAGCTAAAGGATATACTCCGACATACAAGGTAGACTACTCAAAAACATTTTCCTCAATGCCAAGATTGATACAATCAGAGTCCTGTTCTTAGTAGCTGCAAATAAAGGTTGACTGTTATACTAGTTTGATGTAAGAAAATGCCTTTCTCCATGGTGAAATGGAAGAAGTATATATGAAAGAACCATCGGGATTCTCAGATGAGTATGGATCAGGAGAGGGGTGTAGACTAAAAAAACATTGTGTTGCTTGAAAGAATCTCCACGAGCATGGTTTGATAGGTTTTTTTTACAGCAATGAAGAAATTTTATGAGCAAAGTAACTCTGATCGCACTTTGTTCTTGAAGAAAGAGAATGGAAGGATTACCTGTTTGATAATATATGTTGACGATATGGTCATCACCGGGAAAAATGAAGAAGAGATTATTGCCTTGAAGAAGAAGTTGTTTATGAAATTTGAAAAGAAAGGCTTAGGAAACCTGAAATATTTCCTTGGGATTGAAGGTTTAAGGTCAAGACGAGGAATCTTCATCAATTAGAAGAAGTACATACGTGATATCCTAGCAGAAATATGGATGCTTGATTGTAAGCTAGTTGAAACACCAATTGTAGCCTATCATAGGCTTCAGACAATACAAGATGGAGAATTAGTCGATAAAGAAAGGTATCAGAAGTTGGTGTGAAAACTCATCTCTCTATCCCATAGTAGATCCGATATTTCATATGTTGTTCGGGTAGTTAGTATATTCATGCACCTCCCACAAGTACTGCACATGGATACAGTAATGAGGATTCTCAGATATTTGAAGGGCATTAGTAGCATAGGGGTCTTCTTTAGGAAAAAATGATCATCTTGATCTCATAACTTACACAGATGCAGACTGGGCTGGTGTGTCAGGATAGCAAGAAGTCTACCTCAGGGTACTTTACCTGGAAGGAGGAAACCTAGTCACCCGGAGAAGTAAGAAGCAGAAGGTAGTAGCTCTATCAAGTCCTGAGGAAAAGTTTAGGGGAATATCCAATGGAATAACATAGATTTTATGGCTCAAGAAGATCTTGTGTGAATTGAACTTCCTACCAAAGGAAGCTTGTAAGTTATTCTGTGATAATCAAGCTTGTGGTATTTATGGCTATATGCAACATATTTTGTACTTAAGCCGCCATCAAACATCTCAGAGAACCAAATTCAACATGATCGAACAAAACTTGTGAAGATAGACATACATTTTATAAAGGAGAAACTTGAGAAGTGAGTCATTAGTCTTCCATCTGTACGATTCAAAGATCAACTAGCTGATATTCTCATGAAGGCAGTCACAACTAAAGCTTTTGAAGATGCTTTGTGCAAGTTAGGTATCGGTAATCCGACGACCTAACTTGATCAGGGGGAGTGTAGGAAAGTGTATAATTAGGAGATATTAGGAAATATTCTATGATTTGTAATTATTTTTGTTTTATTTTATTTTCTAGTTTAGCTATCTTATTGATGTATATATAGGGGTGTGTCATTGATTAAATAATACAAACCAAGTATTCAAAACCTAAAACCACAATCTCTACTTCATTATTCAGCATTATTAATTTCTTCAATTAGTGCATCCAAGAAAAACATATTATTCTCTATGTGAGTCTGTGACTCTAAAATAGCACAATTTGACTTTAAACATTTCATATATTAGAATTAAATGGTGCTATTTCAAAGAAATATTACTAAAATTTTAACTTTTTGCGATATTCGATTTAGTGGCATTAAAAAAAGCCATTGATTTATATTTTTAGCATAATAATTGTTGGATTTTATTTTAAGTTTCACTATAAAGTGATTTAGTGACACTTTGTTTGGTCTTTAGTGACATAATTGTTACTGTAGTCTATAATGACATTTATGAGAAATGTCACTAGATCCTATGTTGCGAAAACTTTAATATGATTTTCTTATTATCCTTGCTAATGGTCTAATAAATATCACTAAATTCATTATATATATACTATTAAAAAATTAAAATAGTGATATTTAAATTAAATATCATTAATATATCTCATTAAAAGTAAATTATATTGTAGTGTAAAGTACTATTATTACTCCATTTTAGTAATCTTTTTGTTAGAACACTCGACATTAGCGTTATCATATCATGGCTAACATTATCGAGCAAAAAGTATATTGCTTTTCTCTAGAGGCTATGTTTGGTGATGGATGTTGTTTCCCTTAACCTTTGTAAGTTGCAAATTGCAAATTGCAAATTAGGGGCGAATCAAAGATGGTCCTTATCATGCATAGTTTGATTTTGATTGGTCATCTTTAGTGGGGTTAATAATAATAATCTCATCACATTAACTTTCTACTATACAACCTTTACAAATAAAACACTAACCATAATATTGAAGCAAAAATAAAGCCAACATTTCAGGGGGATTGTTTAAGGGTGTTGCTTTATAGTTTTGATAACCTTTTTGAAAGAAAATTAAGGCAAAGTAGTGGTTCATCATGCAAAATTTAGTCCACTAGATATAATAATGCATTATTTTAATCGTTAATATCTATAATTATATAAAATATAAAAATTTAATCGGAATAGGTCAAAACATCTCTACAAAACAAAAACTAATTGCTCATGTAGGATGTAATTAGTAAAGAATCAAACCCTTGTCATGTAAAAGAAAAAACCTTTAACACTGGATCCTAACACTTGAGGCGAATGTATATAAAAAAAATAAAAAAAAATAAATCTTATTATCTTTAATGGTTAGCTTTATTTACCAATTTGAACGTGAACCTTTTTGGAGGTATTATTGGAGACTCGGTGACTCTCTCCCTTGTGACCATGGTATTGAAATGTGGGAGATGTGTAATTTGATGTATGAGGGTCTTAATGTTGAAACTAGAAATTTAGTAGAGTGTATGCATAATGGTGTGTTTTTGGCTCAACCAATTGAGCAAGCATGGGGCTTCTTCGAATGGTTGTCCAAGGACATATATGACATGGAGATGGCTACCATGAACACTCACTATTCTTCGCCCTACCTTGACACACCTCAACCAACTTGCATTGACCATTTCAAGACCGACCACTCTTATTTGGCACCAAGGGATGATGTTAATATGAAAAATTTTAATGTGAGTCCCTATGAGAGTCTTGGCTTGGGGGGTGACGATGACTTAGCGTTCTCTCTTCCTTCTTTGTACCCCTTGCCACTCATTGATTGTAGGCTTGACCCCGATGATACAATCTTAAATTCTATTAAGGGTCTTATTGAGAAGTGTAAGGCCATATCCCAAGACCTTAGTGAACTTCTCTTTCTTACAACAATGAGCCTTGCGTGTATATGGTTTGTGATGGCTTGAATTTAGAAGAGGGTTATATGTAAATGATAATGTGCTCTACTTTGATGAGTCTCCTTTGCATACACATGTTGCTTGTGAGTCTCATGTCAATACACCATGTGATCCTTCTATAGTTGAGTCTTATGATTTTGAGCATTGTTTTAATGAGTCCTCCCTCATCCCTATTTGTGAGTCTCATGTTTTTATGCTTCTTGAGCATGACTTTTCTATGCCATGTATGTTTGCACCGCTTTGTTGTGAGACTCTTGGTGAGGTGCCATGTGTGCCTCACATTAATGAGTCTCGTATAGTTGTGCATTCTAATACCTTGTACGAGCCTAGTGATCTAGAGACTAATGTCTACATTAGTGATGAGTCTCAAGTACATGCTTCTTGTGTGTCTTCTGTTGAGTCCTACGCTATGTCTCTTGGTCACCTTGATGTGCTCCCTATCACTCATGTCCATGCTCATATTGATGTTAGTGATGCTTTGCCTCTGGTTGGTCATATCATGACTTATATTAACCTTTGTCATGACATACCAACAGATTCCTTTTCTTCTCCTCTTGTTTGCTTTTTCTTTGGCTTTTCATCATGTAATAATAAGTCATTTTTATGTGCCTTCTTGTCTTTGGTCTTCTTCTCTACACATTCTCTTCTAATCCTCAATGTCTATATTACAAAAGTTAGGCAAAACACCTTAAACATTATAATTAGGCAGCCTTATTAAATAAAACACGTTAGGCGCCTCTTTTTAATGTTGCTCCATGAATTTGTGAAAAAAAGTTGAAAGCAACCACATTTCGGATGGAGTAGAATATTGCGGGTAACACAATGTTTCTGGAACATGCGAATAGGAAGACATTCGGTCAAATTGGGCAGATACGGTCGAAGTGGAGCCTGGAAATCGAGCCTCTGTTCGGCGAGTATTTTCATTCTCAAGCCAATTCTAAGGGCTATTATTTTTGTAATTAAAACCCTTATTTTTAGACTATAAATACCCCAATTTTTGGTAGAACTCTTATGCCTATTGTGAGAGCTCTTGTGCCTCAATTTAGAACATCAAACATTTATTTGTTTTCTTAGTTTAAAACCCTAGATTAGATTAATGTTCTTCATTTATGTTATCTCTACATTCAAGCTTCTCCATTTATTCTCAAGCCATTTTCATTGAGTTTTGGTCTTCGATTTTTATGGGTTTTTGTTATTTGGTCTTCAATCTTCTTCAAAGTTTGTGGTTAATTTCTAATCTCTTTATTTTTAGTATTTTATTATTTATTTATTATTTTTAGTTGATTATGATATTTCTTAATTGCTTTTAGTTATTTGCTCTTGTCTTTGTTTATATTTTGTCATTGGTGTTTGATTGAGAGTTTAATTTATTTGTTATTAATGATTTTTATGTTGATGGTGATTATTAATGGTGTGATTATGATTATAGTTAGTGAGTAGTTGTTGAGGGTTAGGGGTTGACTCATTTTGTGCTAATGGATTGATTATGGTTAGAAATGGGTCGATGTTGGTTTGATTGTGAACCCCGAAAGTGGGTAGCTCCGCCCATTGATTTGATGTCACCCGGATCTCCTTCCCGGGCACCAACGAGAGTTGGGTCCGCATGAGAACCGACCTTATTTCATTGGGAGGAGTTGAGTTAGGGAAACGGCGAGAGTCAAAACCTATACTCGCCCCATGAAAAGGGAGTTTTACCCTCTTACTCCGAGAGGAGAAGAGGATTGACGCAGTGTTTGGATTTTTGTTGCCCGTAGGTCTTGTTCTCACTCAGGAGAGTGATGGGAACGGGATTCTCGGAGGCGATCCCAAGCCCGATCCAGGATCAGATCGCTCTTCGTATTTGAATCCACACCTTTGCGATCAAATCAAGGTAAACCCTAAATTTACTATATAAAGTCCGTTGCACACGAGTTAGCCCCAACCCCGATGTTTCTTTGTTTGTTGCTTTCGTAGTTGTAGTTGTAGTTGTAGTCGTAGTCTAGCTCATCACCAATCTTTCTTACATGATCCCCCAACATCTAAAGAGGTCCTAAGTCTCACACTCATCTCCCTGTGGATCGACCCCCCACTTGCCACTACACTTGTGTAGTTTTAGTTAAGGGTGTTTATAAATTTTGTTTGATTAGAGGCTTTAGCGACGACTAAAAAGTCATCTATTAGCGAATCATGGATGAACTTAGTAATTGAAGTGTTTTTCTTAACTGTTGTGATACGATTTCGATTTTCACCGCCTACCAATTGAATTAATTCTCGATCCCTCTTGTCTAAAATGATTCTTAAACCTTATCCCATAATTAAAAAATACATATACGTAGAGATGAATCAAATAGGATCTCACTTAATTATATCTAACACACATGATTAGGATAAATAAAAATTAAAAATAATTGATAAATATTTTAAGAAAATAGATATATGTACTAAATAGGAAGGAGTATTAACTTGAAATTTCTAATTAATTAGCTTAATATAATAAATTTTTTTTAAATATAGATATATCGTTGGGCTTTGTTTGCGATTACATTTAATTCGTCCATTATTCCTTGGGCAAGCTAAGAATAATGCAAGACATAGGCAGAATCTATCCAATATTCTATAAATTATATGTGTCGTCAGTGGCGGATTTATGTACGCCCTTCCGGCACGTGCCTCAGACACTTTTTTTTAAAAAATAAATAAATAATTTCGAAAATGCTACAGATGGTAGGGGTCATTTCGTGTCGTTCAGAATTGTGAAAGAAGCCTTCAATTATTCCTCCCTCTCTCGCTCCTAAAAAACCCAAAAACTCTACACAAACCCAAAACAACCAATCGCTGCCTCGCTCCACTGTCGCACCACCCACCGCTGGCTGCTACTCCATCACAGACGCCTACCGTCGCTCCTTCCTGGTGTTTGACGTTGTTGTTCGGGCTGTACTGTAGGTGGTTGAAGGGTTTTGGTCTTCACTCAAACCCTAATCCATAAAAATCAAAATTTTGATTTTGTTGAAGGTATATCTTGTTCTAATCTTTTAATCCTAGACTCCTAGTGTTAATCTTAAATTCTAATCTTGTTGACTTGTTGTTTTGTTTTAACCATGATTTTTGAATTATGTTGAACTTAGAATGTTGTTTCTTGAATTTTTTTGTTTATGTTGTTTGTGTATTGTGTAATTGAAAGTTTGTTAATGTTAAATTGTTTATGTGTTTGTTGATGTGTTTGTTTTTTGATTTTTGAAAATTAGAAATGTTGTTCTTGATTTTTTTGTATATCCTCTTTGAATAAGAAATATTGAATATTTGTTAATGTATTCTATGTATATTAATCTTGATGTTTGAATAGATGAAATCTTCTTCTTGATTTTTTTTGTATATCCTTTTTAGAGAAGGATTTGTTTCTCAATGTTAGTAACAATGCTATAGTACATCGATTCTAAAATATGAAATTAGGCGAGAACAATTGTAGTTTGTTCGTTACTGCATATTTCATTTTGTCGGTCTACGTTTTTTATTTTAAATATGAACGTTTGTAGTTTGTTCGTTACCTTTTAATATAAATTTGGATTTGTCTTGGACTCTTGGTATTATTGCGCTTCTACAACTTATTTTGCCGAAATATCAAAATTTCGTCCATTCGTTGGTGCCTCGGGGACTTTAAACCCTGAATCCGCCACTGGTCGTTGTGTAGAGTATTTGGCAAGAATCATATGTTATGCAGCTGGGAATGTTGAAGGTTTCAAGCTCCATCATATGTGGAAGACAAAATTTTTATTAAGAGCGTCTCACTGTAGGATGGTTTAATATGGGCTGATCCAATTCTAATTTATTAAAAAAAATATAAAAAAAAGTTTAGATGTAGTTATATATATTTTTTAATATTAATAATTTAAGATACTTGTATGAGCCTGTGTCACGGTGAAATAGTTTCAAACCTAACTTGCTCTATGTGTAAAATTAAAGAGCTGAAAATCAATCATTTAATAAGTTTCCTTTGTGATGAGGTTAGTCTTAGCATGGGTGAGTACTTGGATATTACTGCTAATCTCAGAATATATGATTAAAATATGCTCATTGGTAACTGTTGGAAATATAGACCTATTAAAGGTCTTCTCAAAATCATCTTACAGTTACAATTATCGACACATATTAGTAATAATAATATAAAATAGTATTCGCATTTGAGAAATGTGTTTAGAGTTGTGTTTAGCATGTGTTTGATACAACAAAAAAATAAGGAGGTTTTAGACACTTCTTTTTAGACGCTATAGCAAGTGCCTAAAAAATAGCGGAGTTTTTCGACACTTCAATTTCGGCAGCTCAAAGCGTTGAAAAAAAGGGGTCAAAAAGCATCTAAAAAACAAAAAAGAAAAGCATTTTTCAATTTGAAAACTAAAAAAAAAAACTCAATAATACTTGTATCTCTAACCTTAATCTTTGAAACCAACAGGCAACCTTTCTCTCCAGCAGCGGCACCGTTTGCTCTGATCCCACCGTACAGCAGCGGCACCGATCAACTTTGTTCGCTCCCACACAGCACGTCATCTTACCCTCCTTTCTCTCCCACCATGAACAAAGCAAGGCAGCGGTATAGCAGTGCCATTTTCATCCACCTCACGAACCACCTCCGCAACCTTGTGAGTTTGATACTCCTTTTTTCTAAATCCAGGCTATATTTGTCAATTTTTTTATATACATGGATGTTTATTATGAGTCTTAGTTAGATTTTTTTTTGGGTGTATTATTAGTGTATGAGAATTAGGGTTCAATTCGGAGATGATTTGTAAGTTTGAGTACATCTCAATTAGTTAGATTTAGAGATGATTTGTGAACAAAGCCAGTCTTGATTTCTAAAATTTTCAGATCATAATCCCTTGTTCAGATTTATTTCAGAGCATAAAACCGTTTTACATACTATAAAATTAATACACATTGTTTAGTGACATAATATATACTTTAATTAGTCTAAATTTTAGATGTATTTATACATTATTATATGAAGCTAAAAGTTTCTCTAAACTCTTTCATGTTCGTGTTCTGCCTTCAACCTGTTGTTCGTGTGCTGCCTCGATCGAGCACCTCTTCTCTTGTTTTTGGTTTATATTATAGGTCTTCTTTGTTTTAATAACTGACATAAATTACTGATTTTGTGGTATTAAATATTAATGTTTGATGATCTAGGAGGTTAAGAAACCACCTACCGGATGTGAGGCTAATGTTAGTGTGTAGATAGTGGATTGTGCTATTATTGATGTTGATTCAACGGTACCAATATTTGTTCAATATACTGAAGCATTGCTTGAGGAGATTGATCGGATGGTATGCTCCGATTTCTTGTAAACATGTGTACTTATCTCAATACGGAATTCATTGATCTGATATTTGATTGGTTGGCATTGGTTGTTTGTTTGCATTATAAACTTGAAACCAACTTTGTAATTAGAGCACTATCTAGTCATTAAACATATTAATGAACCAATTAAATGACTCAAAATGATGGCCAGCATTTGATGATTGATGAAGTAAAAAGTATTGGAGAATCATATAAAGTCATGTAATTGGTTCATTAATTAATCTTAGTAGTAGTAAGTGTTTGACTTCAAAGTTTTCAACTGGATTACTAATTGCTAGGGTCGGCAAAATATGCTTATGAGTTATCTATCCAGAAACATGTATGGTAACTGGAGATAACATTCAAACAGCAAAGGCAATTGCTACTGAGTGTGGAATTCTTCCTAACTAGTCTGTTCTTCAGAAAGTATATAATCTATTTTTTTACTTTGTTTCATAAAGGTGATGGGTAGGTTCTCTCCTAATGACAAACTGCTACTTGTGCAAGATTTACGCAAGGGAGGAGATGTTGCTATTGTCAGTGCTGCCGCTGCTGAGCTTGCTGTGTCGAGATTATCGTTGTCAGAGCTGCTGCGTGTGCTGCTGTTAGTGCTACTTATGAGCCTCTTAGGACACTCATGAGTTTGATAGTCCAAGTTTGCCTTCTTTTGATGGTCACTTACACTAGATGTGCTATATAGTTTCAGTTATTTGTCAATTACTATCATCAACTTAGTCGATTTGGGTTTTTGCACGTGCAAGAATCTTTTTTATGGTGTATTAATTACTTTTATGATTTGGTGGTTGCAGGTCGTATCATCTTTCTTGGATTTGGTGGCGACTTCAGTCCGCCATCAATAAATGAGCTGAAAGCTATTGGGTATTTCTGAGTTCAGAAATTATCAGTGTTCCTTTTAAGACGAATTCCAAGGATGTGGAGCTAGAAGGACTTATTGCGCCCGCAACATGACATTTGAGGTATGATTATTTTTCTGTCACATAACTTGAGAAGAAACCATGAAAGATCAATATACTATTTGAGAGCTAGAGATTCTATCCTTTCATTTAGATGTTGCAACTTCAATTTAAACCCTATTGATATTTTATTTGCTAATTCTTTTGCAGATTTTAAAGTGACATTGTTATGCAAATGAGACGGATCGGACATCATCTTTTTTGGTGGTTAAAACTTAACAATTACAACACAAAATTTTCTTTTACAATTTGTATACCTTCTCGTTCCGTTGTCATTATTAGATAACAAATAGGGAAAAGTGTCAAAAAGTACCTAATAAAATTTTTTTTTTCAAAAAAATACCTAATAAAAATTTTCTTTCAAAAAAGTACCTTAACAAAAATTTTTCTTTTCAAAAGAGTACCAACTAACGGTAAATGTTAGATTGACCGTTTAATTTTGCTTTGACCGTTTGTTTGCCTTTTCATTTCAGAAAAATCTACCCATTCCATTACTTTTAACATTTTTTCTCTCTCCTTAATTCCTCACTCAAACTCCTTCCTCAGTAAAATACTCACTGTGTCGAATTGGGTTTCTTCAAACCCATAATTCTTCACTCCATCTTGTGTTCTAAATCTGAAGATTATTGTTCGAAGATTACTGTTCGAAGACCCATTGAAGGCACCCCATCTTCTTCACCCCATCTTCTTCAAGTAAGTTCTTTGGTTTATTTTTTTTTTTCGAAAATTTGACCTAATCTTTTGAATTTTACACTTTTGTTATAATTCTTGTTGGATTTGTGGTTGGATTTTGATTTTGTTTTTTAATTACTTTGTTTTAGGTTGTGTGATGTCATGAAATCTATTAAGATTAGGATTTACTTTGGGGGTTTTTTTGTGACAAAATGTAATACTACTGTATATGATTGGAAGGGTTTTAGGGTTAAACATGTTGCAAGGAGGTAGAAGCCGCACAAGTCTACACCAATACAAGTGAGTCAACAACAATCAAGCTATGTTAATGTTGTAGTAGACCAAAGTAGTCAAGTTTGAACTTTTATCATATTTTGTGTTTGTAATGGATTATTATGAAACTTTAGTTGTGTGAACTTCTAGGTATGTGTTGGATGATTGTGTTTGTTTTGGATGATATGTAAACTTTATTATGAATGGTGTTCTTGGATTCATATAATATGTTGGGTATGTATTGAAAAATTATTTTGTGTTCTTGGTACTCTTTTGAAAAGATAAATTTTATTAGGTATTTTTTAAAAAAGGGCAAAAAAGATAACGGCCAACTTAACATTTACCGTTGGTTGGTACTCTTTTGAAAAGAAAAATTTTTATTAGGTATCTTTTTGAAAGAAAATTTTTATTAGGTACTTTTTTGAAAAAAAAAATTTTATTAGGTACTTTTTGACACTTTTCCCTAACAAATATTATGGATAGTGTAACTACTTTCACAAGTTTTGTCAAAGTTATATTTAGAGGAAGTGAACTATTGGACTCTTGGTTGTAGTATACAGACCTGCATATGTAACTCTTGATTTTTATAGCATATTGTATAGAGATTAGAGCAAGTGCAATATTTGGAACATTTCTATGTTAATACTTTTAATGGAACTCTTATAGACGCATTAAAGCGTCTAAAAATTCTTGTATTATTTCACAAAATTGTCTAATTCTATTAAAGATTCATAAATGCAACCTCATTGTATTTCAACGCAAACAAGCGTCTAATATGCTATTGTATTTCAACGCAAAAGCACGTCTAAAACCCTTTTAGACGAACAGAGGCGTCTAAACTTCTACACTATTTCAACACAAAAAACCGTCTAAAAACCTTTTAGACCTTTTCATGCGTCTAAAAACAAAAGTTTAAAAGTTGTTTTAATAAGGTGCAAAACACATTTCAAAAAAAATAAGGTGCAAAACACAATTTAGACACATTTAGGTGTCGATAAAACAACATAATTTATTCACTGCAAAGTGTTTAAAAAATAGCGTCTAAATAGATTTGTGACGGCACGTTTTTAGACGCACGTCCAAGCGTCGAACAAAATATTTTAGACGGCAAAAACTGTTGAAAAAACTATGAAAAAAGCGTCTAAAAACTCCGTGTTTTGTTGTATGATGTGACACGACCTTGTCGTTGCATTAAAAAAGTTATTTCCCGACTATCCCAAGTGTAAATAGACGAAACTTTCCCAAGGTTAACACACCCACCGTTAGCAATGTACACTCACTACTAAAAGTGTGGAGTAAATACCACTTTTGCACAAGTGAAGAGATTAAATTGAGAATTGTGTGTCTCTAAAAATATGAAACACCTATTATATATATAGGCACTTCCCAACGGTCATATTTCAACCTCATTAACTTTAGTCAAAGAGAAGAAATGTATTGTAATATAGAATTAAAACACTCAATGAATGAAAATATAGTTGTTGGAGAAAGCTTTAAATGACTATTTATCCAACAATCCCCCACAAATGTCATTTAAAGAAAAATACTTGTGCAAGAAAGACTTTGGCACAAAATAATTAAGTGGTATAAGCCTTGAACTTGTTTAGTGAAATGAGGCAACAAACTGCAAGTCCTTGTGAGTGAATTAAGTTTTGCACTTCAAGAACTCTTGATCAAACAAGTTAACTAAGTCTTGAACTAGTATTCGAATTGAGAGCCTCAAATCACATGCCTTTCCTAGAGAGGTACTAACTCCGCTTAAGTTATATGGTGCATTTTTATGGCCTATCCACCTACCTTGATTTTCATGAGCGCTCTAGTTGAATATTAGCCCGAAATTCCACATAGGAGGTGGCCAACCCCCACACTCACATAGGTGGATCGTCTCAAGTAGCACACCACAAAGTACTACAAGATCCATTAAGAGCCTAATGACTCATTCCTTAAATATAGAGCAATGCCAAAAAATGCCATAGGGATAGTTGAAATGCATGCTCATCCACATTTGGACTTTAGCACTATCCCCCTCGACACATCAAAAATCACTTATCTTGATAATCCTTTTGAAAAAGGTATGTATGGTATTCATATTTCCTATTTAAGGACTTTTTCCCATATGAGAATTCTTTTCCCCATGAAGAGAATCGTATGAAGAACCACTTATCTTGATATACTTTTAATAAATTAATGAATGGTATTCTTGCTTCCTTCTTCCCACATTCGGAACTTTATATCACAATATCCTACTTATCACAAAAGAAGCATCATCAAACAATTTTATACATTAACCTCAAGTAATATATAATTTGATGCTCACAACTTAAGTATAATATTCAAAACAATAAAAAATACATAAATATTCCAAACTCATCGTGATTATAAAAGAACAACTCATGCATCTTAACAATTTGAACACTTAAATCCTAAGCTTAAATTAGGCACCACCTTCAAGTCATATGCGTAGTTTAAATAACCATATATATCCCTTTTCGTATTTGTTCAACACAACAAAATAAGTCACACAATCTATTATGAATACCTTGCAACTCTTCAAATATAGTAATAATATTCATATAATCAAACAAGTGATTCAATCAAAATTATGAACAAATCACAAAGGAACACATCAATTACCAAAGATTTTACAAGTTCTTCAAACCCAAAGTACCTAAAACTTCTTCCCTATTATTAAAAATACTTTTATTAATAATATGTTAGGGAAATACAAGGAACATCACATACTTAAAAAAGCTTAAGAACACAACAGTTAATAACCTTTAGTAAATACTTTTTATGGTATGTTTGGGAATGATGATTTCATTTGCAAATATGGATTTAACTTGAAACTAGTGTTTGACAATAACAAGAATTTAAATTTGGATTTGAGTCAAATCCACCAATATATAAAAGTAGTAAATTAAAATGAGGATTTGAGAATGACACCCCAATCCTTGTCATTTCAAATTCTTCATTATGATTTCATAATTGAAATCCACCATTTGAAATGAAATGCGTGTTTCCAAACGCATCCTTAAAGAATTTCATCAAAAATACTCATATAAATATTATTTTGGCACGAGAATATTTATAATACCCCCACATTCAAGGAGTTCAATCATACTTTAAGAAGACCACATAATGCTCACTAAAGGATAAATTCCACAATTTTAATCCCTTGATTTACTGTCCTTCTTATCTTCAAAAAGTTATTACATCGTTTACAAGTCACAATATTTACAACTACAAATTTTATGAATCACTTTAAAAGTTAAATAATTACCACATTTTTAACTAATCACGATTCATACACCAGCAAGCTATAAAAGTTTTGAACCACATATTCAAAATCTTATGAAACTTGATTTTTCAATTCACATGACAAGATAATGTTTAAATAAAAAATTTTACTATGTATGAAGTGTTTATACATCAAGAAATAAATTATTTTGAATGCAACTATCTATCAGAAGTCTCTTAACCATAACAATGAGTAAACTCCAATCAGATTAAAGAATTATATGTATTTTTACTCAATAAATTAATTTCTGAAAGAGACAATGTAGGACTAATCATGTACACATTTCCACTTAAGCACCAAAATAAGTAGAATTCATTTTCCATAAGTTAAACTACTTACAAGACTAATTTAGTCATAAATCATTGTACCTTATGCACAGTAATTTATCAACTCATAAAAATAATCCTTTAATCCAATATGTTTAGTATATGGACATACTTTTAAAAAAACATGTAAATTTACCCTAGTAGCAAATTATACAAAATACAACCCCCACATACACAACATATTAGACATCTCAAAAGAAAAATAAAGTTGGTTACTTATGTATTATAATTAACATCACTTAGTTAATTTATGATTAACTTCCAATAACAACAATATTCTTAACAATCCACTTAAAATAAGAAGATTTTAACACTAGTTGTTTGGAAGAAACTAATCAATATTTATATCATAAATAATCATGCAATTTTTAATGAATCTCTACTACTTATATTCATGAACATATACACCATCAAAAAAAAAATAAAAAAATAAAGGAGCTAATTAAGAATTAACAAACCACCACTTTAAGGTTTGCAATTAACAACATACTTAATACCCAATAAAGATAATAAGATGATTTAATAATTAGCAACTTTATTTGGTCATGAAATAATCCTCATAATAATCCTCATGATTAAAACTCAATTTTAATTAGTCATAAAAAATTAGCCGTTGTAAACTAGCCGTTATGAGCTAATTAATACTTATAATTATCCACCATTTAATTACTCATCAAAGAGGTCCATGTGATGAAACTATAAAAAAAATGACCATATAAATAATTACCCTCTTAAAAGTAATTTTAACTCTCATCATAAAATTAGTCATAATAGCGGTCATATAACAAAATGCTATCACTCTTTTCCAAATTCATGATCAAGTAGTAAATCACATTCAATCCAAAATTTTATAGCATGATCATCTTTTGACTAATTTTAAATGATATTAGGCTACATATTAGTCACAAAGTTAAGATGAATAATAATATACTCCACATAATAGCATAATTTGACTAGTCCATTTTCAAAATAATGACTACATAAATTTCACATAAATTTCATTACACATAATTCCCACATAGACTTAATCAAAATAGGAGTTAATTATGTTAAATTAACATAATTATACTTCTAAAAATTAGGCATGGAATAATCAACTTTTTAACATGCACTTTTTTTTTGAAACGACTATTTAATATGATCATAATATTGCAACCATTTGTTTGGTAACACACATGATAATCATGAACATAAAACACAAATCACTTGGTGATACACATAAACATAAACTAAGAGCAATGATCTATAATTTGAATTGCAAAATAATTCATGTCCGCTTAATATTATGTAAAGATATACTCATTAAAAAACCAAAGGAAAAATTGTTTCTAAAAAGCCAACCTTTTGGCCATATGCAAATAAAGAGTCAACTTTTTATTTATTCAATAAAAAGACAACCTTTGTCTCATTTTTGCAAATAAAGAGTCAACGTTTCATTTATTCAATAAATTTAGAGTTGAAAACTTACCTGATATCCCTTTATTTGCAAAAATGAGACAAAGGTTGTCTTTTTATTGAATAAATGAAACGTTAACTCTTTATTTGCAGATGGCCAAAAGGTTAGCTTTTTAGAAACAATTTTTCCAAAACCAAATTGCACGTGATGACATTCACTAAGATCAATACCCACAATAAAATGTAATTCAATATCAAATTGATTATTAGAATTCAAATAACTTATAAAAATGTATAAGTATAAGACTTACCTTTTTTGTCATCACCTTTTAATCTCATAATAAATGATTATTTGAAGACCAAATATGCCATAGCACGCAAAACTAAAAACTCAAATACTACAATTTACTTGATCAAATTATAAGAGAATGATACCTATGTTGTAAAAACATGAAGTCCATATAATGTGATATTTGAAATCCCCCTTGATCTCTAGCATATATTGCCCACAGGTACAATATATGCTAACCATATGCAACATTATTGCTTTCCATCTAATATCTTAAAAATTTTAATGGAAGTTGACCACAATTATCACATTACTCAAATTATATACTAAATAAGCCATAAAATAATAATAACTTTCTTAAATTGTTGAAAATATAGACCTATTAAAGGTCTTCTCATAATCTTCTTATAGCTACAATCATCGACACATATTAGTAATAATAATATAAATAACATTCGCATTTGAGAAAGGTGTTTAGAGTTGTGTTTAGCATGTGTTTGATATGAAAATGTATGGTGTGACACTACCTTGTCGTTGCATTAAGAAAATTATTTCTCGACTATCCCAAGTGTAAATAGACAGGACTTTCCCAAGGTTAACACACCCACCGTTAGCAATGTACACTCACTAATTAAGGTGTGGAGCAAATACCACTCTTGCACAAGTGATTAGAAAAAGAGATTAAATTGAGATTTGTGTGTCTTTAAACGGATGAAACACCCACTATATATATAGGCACTTCGCAACGGTCATATTTCAACCCCATTAACCTTAGTCAAAGAGAATAAATGTATTTTAATATAGAATTAAAACACTCCATGAATGAAAATATAGTTGTTGGAGAAAGCTTTAAATGACCATTTATCCAACAATAACATCACTCAAAAGGATGTGTTGTACCTTATTAACACCATATTGCTTGTATGTGTTGGAACATGACCCCTAATCTCAAGACCCTGAAAGAGGAGGAGCCTCAATCACCATCAAAAACGAAAAACAGGACGAAATAACCATGATCCCTTCAGATTTCTTGACTCCCTGGAAAGGATAACTTAGTTCCCTCGAAAGGATAACTTAGCTCCCTGGAGGATTAAATCTACTCCCCAGCTAAGAGTCAGGACAACTGGACTCACAAAGGCATAACAAAAAGACCTAGGCAGTCGTAGGGGTAGAAAAACATAAATAATTGTAGGGTGGCTAACACTGTAGAATGATAACAACGAAAATGATGACGTGGCAGGAGACAATTGCAGTTATACTCAGAAAAACTGTTAACACTTGTATAAGGTTAGGTACTACACCTACCTCGTACCCTACCTAGGAAAGTGTACTAATAGACAGAGAGTGGGGACCATAGTGTAAAGATTAGCAAATCACCAAACGCTATATAGGCTTATGAGGTATTCTTTTTCTCTCTCCAATGATCCCTAAAAAGATTCCATCAATGGTAATGCGTAAGCTGCCATTAGGGTTTTGGGAACTTCTCCTAAGGCCCACGACTATAAATATATGATGCCATGCATCACCTAAGGTAATGTATTTTTTACACTGAAGCCCAAACAATATTCTCTCATACAAAATAGCTCTAATTCCTTACAAGCTTTAACTGCAACTTTCTTAGTACCCATACTAACTTAATCATCAGAGGAGGATCCCCAAAGGACCCCTCTCGGGCCCTCGTTTGCTACTTTGTGCAGGAATACATAGTGAAACAACCTAAAAAGAAACTCAAACCTCCCCAGTATTGCATATACATTGTGAACCCTAAAAGGCATTCTCTTCTTCTGTGTTGAGAGTGTTGATTGTTCCTCCATAACCGAGACAATTGCTTAATATTACCTCACATTGGTGCTAAGTCATGATGTTTCCTTATTAATCATATGGATTGATAACCGGTTTCTAAGCGCGTCATTAAACACTCAGGACCAACCTATGCAAACAATATTTGAGGCCCCTAAATCAGCAAGTGCTCCCTTGGGTTTATGGTTCCCAAGAGTGACGGGGAGCACAAAGGGTCCTAGAGCCTTCTCTTTCTTGGCCCAAGTGCCTTGGATGATAGCACTCACTTGCTCCGGCAAACTCACAACTTCACTTTCAAGCCTCTTTTTGCTCCCCAAGAGAGTCTTCAAAGACTTGGCATATTGAGCCATTTGCTCCATGGCCTCCAAGAATGGGATCTTCATCTCAAGTTGCTTCATATGCTCAAGAAACTTTAAAAACTTGGCTTGCAATTGTCTCTCCACCGCTCTATATGGAAAGGGTAGCGGTGGGGCATGTAACAAACACATATGCCACGAAAGACCAAATAAAGTGTCGCTTAATCACTTTATGGTGAAACTCTAAATAAAAATCAATAATTATAACATTAAAAATATGAATTAGTGGCATTTTTTAATGCTACTAAATCTAATTTCGTAAAAAATTAAATTTGTTGTTGTGTGAATTTACGACATTTAAGAGCTTTTTGAGCCACTGCTTTACAAACACTAGGTCAAGTTTGATTTGTTGAACATTAAATTTGACATGCAATATAATTTATTACTTGTTATACTTCAAAAGGTCATACCAAGTGATTTTGATATGAGTTATCTTTCATATATTTCTCATATAGTGCGCAGAGCATGGAAATAGAGTATTGATTGTGGCTACTATGTGATAAAATTCATGTACGATATATTCTCTTTTATCACAGGCGATGACGTTGAAAAGGCATATATAATTCTTTATTTTATTTATGATATATAATCTAATTTATATTTTTATTATTTATACTTTGGAGTGACATGACACTTGGCATCACAAATATTTATAGGAATTGACACTTGGAACAAACGGTTATCTGAAGTAATAGTTGGCAGCACAAATGCTTATATGAAACGACACTTGAAACAAATTCTTATATTATGTGGAAAATGACACAAATACTTATGAATTAATAGATATACTAGGATTATATCCGTGCAATACACGGTATAGGTTTACTTTTGTTTTTTATAAATTGTTTTGGTTAATAACGTGTAAGACCTTTTACAAAATTCGACAAAGTCGTCTTATAGAATATTTCACCATTACATGATAATGCATGATAATTATCAATTATGCATTAGCAAATTTATGCTAAGTTCCAAAACAACTATCTAACACTATTAGAGTGACACTTGGCGAATTGCTTTCAAAATGCATTGTATGGTGACACTTGATACAAACTCTCATTTTATAGTACATTGCATTAGGAAATACTAGATAATTCCCGTGCGATGCACGGTTTTTTTTTATTTTATTGTTTTACGTTATTTTAAAAATACAAAGAAAATAATTTGTAAATTATTGGTTATTTTTCAATGAATTATTAATAGCATATAATAGCTAATATTTAATTTAGTTTTGACTTTAAAAATACTTTTTTATAAGTTTTGTATGATGTTGAATAATGTTATTTTTAATATTATTTAAATTTTATTGATCATTATATAAGATTGTAAGTGACAAATTTTTATTTTTTGTTTCCAAAATGAAAGTTAGCAAATTATTTTTTCAAAGAACAAATTTTTTGGTTTCTAAAATCAAAGCTATCAAATTATTATTGTGTATTGAACAATGAAATGTTACACACATCTTATTCAAAAAATTTAATGAAAGCTAATATAATGATAATTCGCATATTTCCCATACACTTTTATTAGCATACATGATTGTTCAAAAAAAACTTTATTAGCAAATAATGACATCACTATTGATAAATAGAGGGAAAAATCTCTTGAGAAGTTGACAACTCATCACTTTTTTAGTTTGCTTATGTCATCCGTATTTTACTTGAGTATAATGTATAGATAAAGAGAGGAGTTAAAAAATAATTATCTAATATTCATAAGTCTTATCTCAAAAAAAATAAAATATTTATAAGTCTTACATTATTGATGGGTTACAATACACATTATCAATATTAATAATTCATATTAACATTAATGTGAATTTGTGGAATTTATTTCACCACTAATTTTTTTTATAACAATTGCAATTGTTAGTGTAACACATGGCAATGCATGAGATTTTTTAAATTTTCATATATATAGTATTAATTTAATTATTTGATATATTTTCTTAGCGAAATTATTAATTATTTAGATATAAAAAAGGTATTTCATAATTATATTAAAAAAATTACATACTTGATCCAAATAGATAATTCAAAATTAGTCCCACATGAATTATATGTTATAATGAAGATTTAAAGTCTTATATATTTGAGTGATTAAAAAAAGTTATGAATATAAGGGAGAGGTAAGGATTTTACACTAATAATTTAATCAAAGCTAAAAATTAGCAATAAAGACTTTAGAGTAATGGACAATTGATAATAATAAGCAAATAAGAAAGAATATGATTTAAAGTGACACGTGACAAATAATTAGAATTCCCCAAATGTCATTCTACATCTGCCACTTGTGAAAGTAGTTTCTCAATTAGTATACGTATATACTAGATAATACCCGTGCGATACACATTGTCATTCAATTTTTTAAAATAATTGTTTAAGCAAAAGATAAAAAATTTATATCTTTTGTTTTAATCATCTCAAAATATCTTATACTCATTTAATAAATAACATTAAATATCATATACTCATTTGATAAATAACATTATAAGTTTTATAAAAAAATTGAAATAAAATAAAATAAATTATATGATTTTCTAATATATTAAATGACATGACTTAAAAAATAAAAAACTCAATCAATATTGATAATATTATAGTCATAATTGAAATAAAAAGTCAATGATATAAATATTAGTAATAAATACAATGACATCATCATTGAGTTTTAGAGTGAAAATATTTATTGAGAAAGTGACACGTAAGCAATTTTATAAAATAATACAGTGTTTTGTTTTAGTAATAGTTATAGAATAAAATAGATGATATGATGATGATTATACGATGATTCTTGTATTGTTCTCATTAGAATAGCATTTATTACTTCATTGACCTATTGTGTGAGTAATATCAATTCATTTTTATTGTAAATATACTTTATTTTAATTATTTGAAATTAGATAGTCAGCTCAAATCCCAAAATTAACTTTATCTTTATTGCTTACCAAAGTTTAAATAACAATATCTTTTGAAAAAAAAAAAAATTCACAAACATTATTTTTGTTGCTAAATTCCTTTCCAGTCAGAGGGGACAAATATAGGTCTAGAACGAACCCAAACATGTGACTTCGATACGATTCCGATCTAACAAAAAGTAATAATCAAAAAAATTGTAAATTTTGTCAAAATTTTAGTATAGAAATACTTCCTCCGTTCCATAATACTCGCTATATTTTTCATTTTGGGAAATTTCATATTACTTGCTACATTTCCTTTTTAGTAAAAAACCAATCATTTAAAGTTATACCTACTCCTATTTTTATCCTACTATATATTTAATTACTCCTATTTTTCTTTTCCATTTTTCAACAAATAATATTAAAAAATTAGAATAAGTGTCAAAAAGTACCTAATAAAAACTTTTTTTTCAAAAAAGTACCTAATAAAATATTTTTTTCCAAAAAATACCTAATAAAAATTTATTTTTTCAAAAGAGAACCGACTAATGGCTGGGGTTAACTTTTCCGTTATCTTTTTTTGTCCATTTTTAAGAAGTACCTGATAAAAATTTTCTTTTCAAAAAAATGCCTAATAAAAATTTTCTTATCAAAGAAGTAATAAGAACATAACATAATTATCCAATAGAAACACAACATAATATATAACTCTAAGAGCATCATCCTTCACACATCATCCAATACAAACACAACATAAGAACATCATCCAACACAAACTTAGAGCAAGTAACGGTTGGTGTTAAGTTGACCATTTATTAAAAAAAAAATTATTAGGTAATTTTTGACACTTTTTCCTTATTATTATTATTATTATTATTATTATTATTATTATTATTATTATTATTGTTATTATTATTATTATTATTATTATTATTATTATTATTATTATTATTATTATTATTGGCAAATAAAAACCTTTTTCATTCACCAGAAAAAACCAAATACATCAAGGCATAAGAAACTCGGAAAATCCTATTTGCATCAGTGTGGAACCAAGGCCCACCTTGTAGAAAGAATTTCTAAGGCCCACTCTTCATGTGCATACGGGCAAAAACCGAGGCCAAAAAAAAAACAAGTCGACATAAAAGTCAGCTAAAAAGCGATACAGTGTAAAAAGATAAAATATCAACATAAGGCAGCAACCATCATCAACTAATCAGCTTAGTAAGACAGCAACACAATGGAGCCCAATGAAACACACTGCAGCATCATCAACATATAACGTGTGTTTGCTGGGCATCCGATTTCCTTTAATAAGGCAGCATCTATCAGCATTTGAGGGACAAGCATCATAGTAAAATCATACGTTGTGGGAGCCCTGTGCAGCAGCAAATAAGTAATGTCCAACACCCTAGGTACCATACCACAACAAGCTAGCAGGAGTATCAATTTAGCAATATAACAACATCCGAGCACTTCAGCTTTGACAGTAGCAGAGCACAGCAGCAGCACCTCAGCAGAATAAGGCAGCAGGTCATTGTCCACTCCAACCATCTGACAGCAGCCAGTAGGTGCATCTCTCACCAGCAATAGACCATGCACAGACCAGAACAAAGGCCATGTGGAGTGCATAACAGTCATCAGCAGCACTAGGAGTTCAACAGACCCTCTCAACAACATAAATAGCACAATTAAGAGCAGCATAGAGTCCAAAACAAAATTGCATACAACTAGACAGCAACATCCTCTTGATATCAGGAGTATAAACGTCACTACCAGAAGAAGAGCAATGCACATCCTCAATAGGGCTATTCTAGACATCAGCAAAGAGGTAAACAACTGTAGCAATGGAGAAACCACAACAGTTTACCCTCACCAATACCAACTCAACAATTACCAGCCTAAGATAACTTCAAGAACCCACAACAAACCAGCTTAAGACAACAGCAAGTAGAAAGCCAACAGCAAATTAGTACACTCAACAACAGAAAACCAGCTCAAGACAACAAAAGAAAAACAGCCAGCACGAATCCACTAAGAGCAACAACAAACGAGGACACAACCTCCTCCTTGTGAAAAGAAATGAAGAATCAGCCTGAGACAACACAAACCAGGAACATATAATAGAAAAGCAAACATAACTGCAGCTCAATCAACTTATAGTGTGGTAATTCAAAACTTGGAAGCGAAGAGCAATCTCAGTCCGAATCTGCATGACAGTGTGACTTGGATGCGGAACCTTTTGCTCCCAGACGACCATGTTTCTACTCCTCCATATAGCATATACGACACAAGCATAGATAGAACACATGGCTTGCTGTTGCTTTTTATTAAGCTTCCTTTTTCGAAAATTCATAGCGGTGATAGGTTTGAAACGAAGACCCACCCAGGTTGCTAGGTCATTAAGACAATGCCTACTAAAAGGACACTTAAAGAACAGATGACGCACTGTTTCCGTAGCGGTGGCACACAAAGGACAAAGATCATCATTGGTGACACCTAAGGCAAAGAGTTTATCCTTGGTTTTAAGTTTCTCCAAGGCCAAAAGCCATACACAAAATCTATGACGTGGAAGCGACATGCCATTCCACACAACAAATCTCCAACGAACTTTATGTGCATGCTTGAAGGTATCCGAGTAGACACGCTTGATGGAGTAAGAAGCTTGGAAAACATCAGGGCTGACAAAAACTGACCCGACCTGCTAACCTGATCTGAAACCGACCCGAAATTAGCGGGTTTGGGTTTAGATTTTTGACCCAATTAATTTAAATGGATCAACCCGACCCGATCTGTTTATTAAATGGTTTAGGTTCAGGTTGAATTTTTAAACCTGAAAAAAACCTGTTTAACCCATTTATTAAATGGGTCAATCAGGTCAGGTCGACCCATATTACCCAATATTAACCCACGAATATTTATTGAAAAATATACATATATTGAAAAAAACCCAGCCCAAGCCCATTTAATTAACCCTAACTGGTTCTTTTACCCTTTAATATATATACTCTTTCTTTTTATTTCCTTCCCCATTTTCCCATTCAAAAAACTGAAAAAGTGAAAACCTCAAAACCCTAAGTTCTTCCTCTGCGGGCTGTGGCGCATCTAAGGGATTTTTTCTCTTCTTGAATCTACTAAGGTAAGAACTATTTCTCTCCTCTTCTAGTTTCATTGCAGTTCGATTTTTGTTCTTCAATTTTGTCTAGATTATATTTTCGTGGTTTGTTCTTCTAGTAAGAGATTTCTGATTTTGGTCTTCGTTTTTTCTTGAATATATTTTTTCGTGGTTTGTTCTTCTAGAATCTACTAAGGGAAATCTGGTTTTGGTCTTCGTTTTTTCTGATTTTTGTTCTTTAATTCTTGAATATATTTCTTGAATATATTTCTGATTTTTGTTCTTCAATATATTTTTGATTTTTGTTCTTTAATTCCGTGGGTCGTGTCGTTCTTCAATATATTTCTTGAATATATTTCTGATTTTTGTTCTTCAATTCTGTCTAGATTATATATTTTTCGTTTTTTCTGATTTTCGTGGTTTGGTCTTTGTTTGGTCTTCATTTGGTCTTTGTTTTGTTTTCATTTGGTCTTAGTTAATATTGGTTAGTTGTTTTTATTGTTGATAACTTATTTTTTTGTTTGTTAATGAAGCAAAAATGGTATCACAATTGGATAAGCTTTGTGGGATGGTAATGAAGATTAAAGTTGAAGAAGAAGACATATCTTGTCCAAGTCCTAGTCCAAGTTTTGATCCTTATGAGTTTAGCTCAAAAGCATCTTCCTCGGCTACTTTATTTTAGACTATGATGTAGAAACTAATTATGTTCGCTTTTGGTTTTGAAGACTTTTGATAATATGTAGAAACTAATTATGCAGCTTATGAATGATGGATTTAATGTATCTTTGTTATGAATTGTGAATAGTTAAATGGGTTAGTAGCAGGTTAAATGGGTCAAATTATGATGACTTGAACTTATGGGTCAAATGACCCAAAAAACCCAAATGACACAGCAGGTTAAATGGGTAAAAAGCAGGTTGACCCGACCTGCTACAGATCAGGTCGGGGTTTTAATTTTCGACCCACTTAAATAAATGGGTCAGGTCCGGGTAAGTGCTCTAGTGACCCATTTATATATGACCCGAACCTGAAAATGACCCGACTTGATCTGTTTGCCACCCCTAGAAAACATAGTCTCGTAATGCGTCTTTAAGAGAACAAAGCTTTTTCACCACCCAACTAGCAGTGGGGGGAGCATTGAAAATCATCCAGTTTCCACCCTTAGTGTAAACACCGTGAATCCACCGAACCCACAAAGATTCGTTCATCATGAACACGTGCCAAGCAATCTTTCCCACAACACACTGATTCCAAGTAGACAGATTATGAATACCAAGGCCTCCCACCTGCTTAGGTTTGCAAACATCTTTCCAATTCACCAATCCAGGTTTATGTGATTCAGCAGTCCCGAACCATAAAAAGGATCTACAGATAGAGTTGATACACCGAATGACTTTCTTTGGTAAGATGAACATTTGGCACCAATAAGAAGAAATGCCCATTAAGACAAAATTAATGAGTTGAAGCCGCGCCGTATACGAGAGATGTTTAGCTTGCCAACCTTTAATTCTGCTTGTCATTCTATCAGCTAGCTGATCGCATTCGGCAACAGAAAGGCGTTTGGATGAGAGAGGAACACCCAAATAGCGGAACAGGAGAGAGCCAAAAGAAAACTGAGTGATTTCTCCAATAGCATCCTGAATATGAGGATTAACCCTTGCTGTATAAATGGCCGATTTAGCCGGATTGGCCTGCAATCCAGAAGCTTGGGAAAAACGCTGGACATATTGATAAAGAGTTTGCACCGAAAAGACATCCCCTTTACAAAAGAGCATCAAGTCATCCGCAAAGCACAAATGGGTGAGCTTGATATTCTTACATCTAGGATGAAAGCCATAGCTACCTTCGACACTGCGTAGAAGTCTAGAGAGGTATCCCATACCAATAACAAAGAGCAAAGGCGATAGCGGGTCTCCTTGTCGTAGACCTCTCCTAGCTTTAAAGGTTGGAGTAGGGCAACCATTAAGAAGCAGGGAATAACTAGTGGAAGTGATACAAGTCATGACAATGCGTACAAATGAGCAGGGAAATTAAGAGCTATGAGCATATCCTTGATAAACATCCAATCCATCGTGTCATAAGCTTTTTGCAGATCAATCTTAACAAGACAGCTAGGGGAACAATGTAGTTTAGAATATTGCTTAACCAAGTCCTGACATAGCAATATATTATGCATGATGCTCCGACCCGAGACAAAAGCCCCTTGAGCTTGATTAATTATACTACCAAGGACTAACTGAAACTTCGAGCAGATCAATTTGGAGATGCATTTATACAGAACGTGACAGCATGAAATAGGTCTAAAGTCACTTGGGTGCGAGGGTCAAGATGTTTTAGGGATCAAAGTAACAGTAGTGATATTCCAATTCTTGAGCATCCTCCCATTGCGAAAGAAAAGAGAAACGGCCTGGACTACATCATCACCCACAATGTCCCAAGCAGCTTTAAAAAAACCACTATTAAACCCATCGATGCCCGGGGCCTTATCATTAGGAATGCTCCAAACTGCCGCTTTAATATCCTCCTTACTAAAAGAAAGATTT
Organism: Amaranthus cruentus; assembly: GCA_019425755.1. Classification (NCBI taxonomy): domain Eukaryota; kingdom Viridiplantae; phylum Streptophyta; class Magnoliopsida; order Caryophyllales; family Amaranthaceae; genus Amaranthus; species Amaranthus cruentus. The sequence continues at coordinate 4,369,781 of CM033464.1, forward strand.
AGTAAGTCCCTTTGCGAATCAGACATAATAGGTCCATTACCAGCTACATCAAGCATGATCTTAGCCCAGTTGTCCAGCTGAGTACAAAAAAGATTAGTATCGAAGCGATAGAACTCTTGTTGAATCAAAGCAGGATCAGAGAAGTACACTCCATTAATATGTAAGTGGGTGATCCTGTTGGACCTATGCCGCTGCTTAATACATTGATGAAAAAACCGAGTGTTATCATCACCTAACTGAACCCACTGAAGCTTCGCTTTTTGTCTCAAGGCAACTTCAAGATCCTTCCTCTAATGTTAAACACGAGAAGAGGCTTGTCGTTCCACAGAAACAAGCTCTAATCTAGAGGATGTGCATGGAGCTGAAGCTGAATGTTGGATAAAGAATTTTGAGTTGTTTGCAACTCAAGGTGATGTTGTTCTTTACCATACCACACTCGTAACTGCTGCTTTAGAAGACGAAGCTTCTGAAATATGTGATAGCTAAGGTGCCCTTTTATTCGAGTATTCCAAACACTGCGCACATTATCAAGAAAATTATCCTTCGTCGTCCTGTAGTTGAAAAATCTAAACGGCTTCCTACCTCTCGGGAGAGAAGAGAAAGTGACCAACATGGGGGGTGATCAAACAAACCTTCCGGAAGGAATTGAACTGTTGCTAAAGGAACGGTTTCGTCCCATAGCTCATTCCCCAAGACCCTGTCAATCATACTCATGACTCGTTGCACACCCGCTTGTTTATTATTCCATGTGAAAAAGCGACCCGAATATGGAATATCATGCAACGCACACCAAGTCATGCAATCTCGAAAAGGCTAAATCTCATGAAGCCGGATGGGTTGACCATGACACTCGTCAAAATTTGCAACACAATTAAAACCACCTAATAAGACCCATGGAGCCGTAATAGAATTTCCTATCTCACGAAGCTTAGAAAATAAAATCCGACGGTCATGAGCCGATGAAGAACCGTAAATAAAAGTACAAAAGAAACTAGCACCCGAAGAAGGATTTCTCATAATATGGATGAATTGACTATCACACTGAAGAGTATCCACCTGAATATCCTCACTACGCCAACCAACAATAATTCTCCCCCCGTCATGCCAAACAAGATTACTAGTAAGACACCAACCAGAAAACACTCTAAGATAAAGAGAGCCAAGCCCTGCCCGCTTTATCTTTGTTTCTAGAAGACCTATAAGGCTAATATTATGAGTAGACAAGAAGCGAGCAACCTCAAGCTGTTTATTAACCTTATTAAGCCCTCTAACATTCCAGGCACCAAAATTAATCATGACCATAGATGGGGTCAGCCCCCAGCGCTATATTATTATTATTATTATTATTATTATTGTTGTTGTTGTTGTTGTTGTTGTTGTTGTTGTTGTTGTTGTTGTTGTTGTTGTGTTTGTATTGAATGATGTGTGAATTTTTTTTTGATTTATGTTCTTAGAGTTATATATTATGTTGTTTTTGTATTAGATGATTATGTTGTGTTTTTGGTACTTTTTTGAAAAGAAAATTTTTATTAGGTACTTTTTAAAGATGGACAAAAAAAGATAACGAAAAACTTAACCCCAGCCGTTAGTTGGTACTCTTTCAAAAAGAAAATTTTTTGTTAGGTATTTTTTGGAAAATTTTTTTTATTAGGTACTTTTTTGAAAAAAAAATTTTATTAGGTACTTTTAGACACTTTTCCCTAAAAATTTCTAAAAAATCAACTTTCCACCTACTGCACATCATTGCACAACAACTTTTTAATTTTTGTGAGTATACAATGGTAGCAAGTAAAGTAGAAAAGAGGAAGTACAACAAGATATTTTTGTCCTAATACAACTTGATTGATATGTTATGTAATAAATAATAAAAATAGGTGTAACTAATAGCTTTCGTGGCCTTTCAGATTATAATTAAGAAAAAAAAAATAATATTCTACCAGTTAAATTCTATACGTCTAATAAAGAGAAGACAACACCGAAACATAATATTGCTTTGAGAGAACAAACACATAATGTAATTTTCTAATCTTAATAATTTAAATGCATTTTGTTTAGAGGCGGGCAACTGTACTCCACATTATGTTATTGAATTTATTTGTTTTTATTGGAGTATAAAATATGTCATTAAACATCAATTATCACTTTAAATTTTTAACTAGGTTAGTTTCTTAACTTAATATTAGAATCAACATGACAAGATGTGAATTAGTTTATAATTCTCAAATTCATTGACCACTCATTTTAAGTAGACCTGTGCATTGGGCTGGGGGCTTGTTGGAGGCCTTGATCCAACCCTTAATTATGTGGGTATAAAACGGTTGAGTTGAATAAGGGTTGTACTCAATAAGGGTTCCATGAAAATAAATGAATATGGGCTGGATAAGAGTTGAAATGGTGAAAAAAGCAATTTGATAGTAGTTTAGGATTGATTTCGTAGCTTTACCTGGCTGTCTCAGATGAATTACTGATTTAGTTAATAAGAGAATGTCAGTGCACACTGCTGTAGCTTAAACGTAGATTACTGGATAAGTGTTTTATTTAAATTGATTTATCTTAAATTGATTTCTTTCCTTTTAGGATTGATTTCGTACTATATTAGGATTGATTTAAACATTAGTAGCATGTTAGCTTAAACGTAGCTTAAATTGATTTCGTTGGGGGTTGTCATGAATATAGGATAAAATTTAATTTTGTTGCATTCTGTATCTGTTGCACACTGTTCTTCCGTGTCATTCTTTTGATTTCTAATTACATAATTTAGACACTTAAATTAAAAGTACATTACTATCCTATGTTTTACATTCTATTTGGATTGTTCTAAGAGGAGGAGTGAATTGTAGAACATAAGATCCAACAAATGAAATTAAAATAATATAAATGGTCTGAGGCAGGCCAGGTTTGATGGGCCCAATCCATTTAAAGCCCGTTTTTTTTTGTAAGGCCCGCTCCGTCCCAACCAGTTTTTATTAGAGCCCGACCCGGCCCTTATCCGGCTCTTATAAATTAGAGTTTGAATTTTTTGTAGTTATGTTGATTTTGTTTCTTATGCAGGAGTTGAACTTATTCATACTTCCTTCTACACATTATCTAATTGAGGTAATTTTATTAACCTTTGAAAATTATGGATTGTTCTTTGGTGTTTAGATGGAATGGTGTTATTATGGAAAAAGAAAAATGATCATTAGCATTTGACGGAGGTTACCGATATGGCTATGCTACCACCAACATGGGAAAGGCTTTCAATGGTGTAATGAAAGGCGCTAGATTCTTACCTGTTGCAGCTATTGTTGAACCTACTTTTTATCGTGTGAACAGGTGATTTGTGAATAAAAGGGATATTGCTAGACAACGACTTGCTTCTAATTAGACCTGGGAAAACGGTCGGTTGGGTGGGTTACGGGTCAGGTCAATTTCGGTCGGGTCATTTTCGGGTCGGGTCATTTTCAGATCGGGTGATTCTCGGGTCGGTCGGTCTGACCCAACGGGTTATGACTAACAAAATTTAAAATTATTTTTTCCATTTTTTATTATTTATAAAATTTTTTTTAATAAAAACACTATTTCTCATCTCTATAACATTAATCCGCATATCAATTGACACAATATTAAAGCCTTATGTGATTCAATTCAAATTATAAAAAACCAGTTATTGCGACGCTCGTGTTCTAAACTTTAAATCTCTATGTATAGTTGGATTTGTGACATACATGTCACATTAGAGAAATTAGATGTACGATTTTCAAAAAATAGTTGGTATGTTCGGGTTCATTTAAGTGTAAGGAAATAGGGAATTAATACTTATTTTGAAAGACTTGTAAGTTGTAAGATACGCGCTTCATAAAAATTATTGTGTTTGATTATTAAAGTTGTAACGTTAGATAAAAATGACGTTACATATCTTATCATTTCCTAATAAAAAATATCTTCACAATTTTCATGTTAGAGAGATATACAAATAACTAAGTACTTATTTCGTCTTATAAGATACGTATTTTATAATTTAGGGTAGCGACATTCCTTATCTGAAAAGCTCTTTCAATTGGGCAAAACTTTTTTATAAATTATATTGATTTGCTTCCTGAAATGTAGAAGAATTAAAAACTCATTTGACGGATTTAACAAGATATATGTATTCAATTAAGATGATTATAACGTCCTTTTTTAAAAGAAAATTAATTATGATGGATAAAAAGACGCTAAATGCGTGCTTTTTCAGATTTATTGATGAGTTTTAGGGTTCAAGTGATATACTCAATATGTTGAGATACTTTGAAAACTAAAATTTTATTTGAAATGAATTCTGACATTGAGATTACTCTAAAAATTGATATTGGACCTGTCAAAACGGGTCGGTCGGGTCGGTTGTCGGTCGGATAATTATCGGATCGGTCATGTTTCGGGTTAAGTCGCTTTCGGATCGGTCGGGTTCGGGTTTTATTGGGTCGGGTCCCGGGTTCATTTTCGGGTCGGATCAAAATTTCCCAGGTCTACTTCTAATCATACGTACACTCCCTACATAGAGAGAAAAATTATGGCAAACAGGCGTAAGGCAAGATATCACAGTGTAGAGCCATTTGACATAACCAATGACAAATATGAAATCACAACCGGGAAAGGTGAACGAATAGAACGCAAAGGCGAGAAGCATTACACTGTTAACTTTTCAAACCACACTTGTACATGTGAAAAGGTTTGGGTTTTCCACTATCCATGTTCACACGTTTTAGCTGTATGTTTTGCATATAGCTTATCTGAAGAACCTTTTGAGGATCGCCGTTTTCGTACTACTAGTTATATGAGGACTTATGAGTCACAATTTGAACATGTGCTTGACTCTACTCAATGGAGGAAACACAATGGCCATCGTCTAATTGCTGATGCTAGTATAGTACGAACAAAAGGCCGTCCAACACAGCAAATAGAAACTTATTATGTGACAAAGTGGTTTGGTAGCCTATTTGTCACATAACCCTTTAAGCAACAAAATAGGAAACTAAACGCTTTGTCGCATAAAAAAATTTTGACACCTATTTTGACGCCAAGCTATGCAATAAAGTGAAAACAAGTCGCCTCTTCTGTCGCATAGCTTTGTCTGGGCTATAAAGAAAATATGACTATTTGTTATTATTATATAATAATAATAATAGTATTATATTCCTATTATTATTAAATAATAATAACAAACATTCAATTTTTTTATAAATAATAATAATAGACATATATAGAAACAAAATATGGACTAAAAATTAAATTTACATTAATATATGAAAAAATTATACATTAATGTTTATAATACAATTAAAAATAATATTTAAATAAATATTTGAAATATAATACAAAATTTCATAAATAAATATATACCTATGTACAAAAAAAATGTAAAAATAGAAAGACTAAAAATTACCACAACGACTAGAGCGACTACCACCACCGCGGTTATTATGGGATCCCCAGGAACCACTCGATCCACCTGGGCTACTACCCATTTCACCATCCCAACCTTGGTGACCACCTACTCCTGAACCCTAGAAACATATCTAAAAAAACGTCTTTCCAACACATTACATACATATTAATTAACAAAACCGAAAATAAAATACATAAATCAGTAACAATTGAAAAAAAACTAACAAAACATAGAAACATATGGCAACTAAAAAAACCTACAAAAATAACATGCATGTTATACTCATCCTTTTTTTTTTGAAATATCTCTACAATTTTCAAAATAAACCAAAAAAGATCATAAATATTTTTGAGAAAGCAAAAAAATTTTTAAAAAGCTAAGAAAATCTCTAAATTTTTGAAAAATATTAAAAAAGCAAAAAGATCTCCATCAATTAGAAAAACCAAGACTAAAAACCCTGATTCTCGAAATTCTCTAAATTTTCAAAATAATCCAAAAATCAGAAAAATAACAAAACTAAGAAAATCAATAATATCCCATAAAACCATTAAACCAGCCCTAAAAATCATAATTTTCGAAATCATCTAAAAAACCCATAAAAAACCATAGAAAACCCTAAAAATTTTAAAACACCAAAAAAAGGAAAAATTACCTAAAATAATCTTTCCTACAATAATCCCACCTATTGATTAACCATGAATAATCCCAACTTTGAGGGGTATTTTCCTAGAGTAAACTTGGGTAACCCGATAGCCTGCTATAGTAGGTAATTCACCAAAAAATAAATTAAATATTAATTTAAAATTAGAAAATATTTTTAAAATTTACATAAAAAATTCTAAATAATAAAAAAATCATAAATTTTTTAGGAATATTTTTTTTTACATTTTTTTTGACATTTTTTTAATTTATCTTTTTTTTAAAGAATAAAACTTGCTAAAGCAAGTCATCCGATCACCGGGTTTACTCTAGGAAAATGCCCCTCAAAGTTGGGATTATTCAAAACTCTAAATCCTCTAAAATCAGCCGTATATCAAAAATATTCAAAAAAATAGTAAAATCAGTTATATTAAAAAATCAGTAATTATCCATAGAGAAGGCACATTGCACATGTGTTTTAAAAACAATTAAATTAGTTTCATGTTCGTAAAATAAAAAAATAAAGGAAAAAGTTGAATGAAAATAAACAAAAATAATCAAAATTACCTTTCAATCAAAAGTTTGAAGGTCCACGAGTGATTAATGCTACAACAAAAGCCACCGAAAATGCCATTAAGTGTAAAACAACCGGCCAAAAAATGAGTTAGAAAAATGGTGGAAGTATGCAAGTAAAAATAATGAGTGATTTGGAAAAATTAAGTTTAGAAGGGAGAGAAATGAGAAGGAGAGAATGAAGCGTAAGTTTATTTATATAGCCAAAGCTATGCGACCTAAAACGTCGTCACATATTTTATTGCATAATTAATTATCGTTCATGAAAGCCTTATGCGACAAATTATGCGTCAAAATAACCAATTATGCGATGCTTTATGCAACCAAAAATTGCGTCGTATGCTGGCGACAAAGCTTTTAGTCGCTCGTTTTGTCGCCTAACTTCTCACCTCAGTTTTTTGCTTTGTCGCCAAACGAATATGTTTTTGTAGTGCAAGGTCAAAGAGTTTGCGTAATGAGATGGATGATCGTACTAATAGAGGACTCAGATGTGGCTTATGTAATGGGATAAGACATAGCAGACATAGTTGTACACAACGTCACCGTGATTGATTTATGTATTACCTAGTTGAACATTTTTATGACGTAGTTGTATTTTAGACGATGTATTATGCATTTTAATTAAGTACTTTGATGTTAATTACATATACATTTAATTACTTTGATGTTTAATTACATATACATATACTTACCTTGGGGCATTTTAAGAACAACTAAACTCGCTTTTAGTAACAGCGGTTTGTCCCCAAGCCAAAATCGTTGTAGCTAATAGCGATTTCCCCCTTTGTCCAAAATCCAGCCCCCAACCCATTAAGGTAGCGAATCGCTGTTAGTAACATCGATTTCCTTTTAAGCTTATTTTTTCAATAAGTTTGGAGAAGCACTTATATCCAAAGATTTTCAAAAAAAATCTTTAAGAAAAATTTTCAATGCTGAATGCTGTTGGATCCAAAGCGCCAACTATAGTAATTGCAATTTTATACAATGATGCAATATAACTCCACAAAACATGGATAAATCAACTACATTTGATAATATTCTTAATATACATTGTGACAATCCATAGACAAATTCTTCACTGAGATCCGGTAACCATAATCATCGTCACTATACCCGGTATATCCTGCTCATAGAAAACTACGATCAGGGTTTGGGGAGAAAAGAACAATGGCAACTCATACCCATAAAGGAGAGTGCAATCAAAGATTCCCCAAGTAACCATAATGTAACCGCCAATTTAAAACTTATCTCCATATACATTCCGCTGGTTGGGTAAAAATGGGTGTAATCGTGTACAAATGAAGATCAGAAACAGAACCAATATTGTTTCCGATTAATTATTTCGAATTTTCAATCCAAATCCTTAATCCTTTGGTTATCTAATTCCAATCACCTGTAATTCCTAAACCTTTTTCCGATTTTTTTTTTATAATAATGGTGAATATATATATATATTATATATATATATATATATATATATATATATATATATTATATTATATATATATATATATATATATATATATATATATATATTATATATATATATTTATATATGTATATATTTTCTTAAATCTCTTTAAATGTACTAAAATATATTTTATTACGAAGTAAAATTTTAATATTATATTTACGGTTTTGTTAAAAAGTTACGTTTTAATTTCATTTTTTTAAACTAAACTTTATGTATTATTTTAACCATACAACTTTGACTTAATTATTTTATACCTAAAAATTTAACATATTTTTATGAACTCTATGTATGGTTTTAACAAAAACTTTCATAGTAAACTATCATATTTCATAATCAAACTTTAATCAAATTTACCCATTATTCTAAAATATATTCACTTGGATAAATTAGAACAAAAATATGATGAACCAAAAAATTATTTCTATAAAACCCATGATTTTCATCACTTACACAAGCTATCACCATTTCCTTACACAAGTTAACTTTCAGCTACACTCCAACTTTTACAAATTCACTTACACACTCTAAATCTCTTACACAAGTTAGTTTTCTTCCATACTCATAACACTCTTTTTCATACAATCTAAGAACTACAAAGTTGTCCACACCCATTATATATACCCCCTTAATCCATGAGATCACTTGCACCCCTTCATCAAATCTTTCTACCATTCTTTCTTATATCTTCACTTCATTAACATCTTACTAACTTTATACCCTTTTTGTTAGTTGAAGAATCAAATGAAGATGGAGCCTGATCTTATCACTTCTTAATCCAATAGTCATCAACTTTTGAAAAGTCAAGTAATATCATTTTGGAGCTTGGATATCATTCCTTTTGGGTAATTGAAGATCTACTTCTTTAAAGCTTGGAGTCTTGAAGACATTCTCTTTTGGAGCTTATTTATTTGAGTTCTTATTTTCTTATTATTCTCTTGCTTGGTTTAGTACCACCTTTGGAGGAAAATGATACACATTTTCTTAACTCTCTCGTTATGTGATATTTATTTATGTTTACTTGATGATATGAAAAGCATGATTAACATGATTTTTTTTAATTAGGTATTTAAGCTTTACATGGTTATGTTAAAGTCATATAAGGTTTAGTGACAATTTTTTAAAACAATATAACACTTTTAAGTCACTCTAGAAAAGTTATAAATATGGAAAATTTTATTAATATGATAAGGTAGATGCATATGAGTTTATCATGTGAAATATTATTTTAAGTTTCATGTATGTTTGTCTTATGAACTTTTGCATTGAGAAAATGTTTAAAATTGATGTTTAGTGATGTTTTTATGATGAAATCTTAGTAGATAAAATTGGTAACTTAAAAGAATATTTTATAAGTACTTTATAGTGGCTAAAAGTTAGGATATAATTTTAGATATGTTCCTTGAATTATTTTTTTTACTTCATTAAAATAACGTTAATTGAAATTTTGGTATGAAAAATATTTTTTTTAATAGGAAGAGGTGTTAAATACTTTCTTAATTAAAAATAGCTAAGAATATAAATTATTTAAGTTTGAAATAAGTCAAAGTTTATTAATAATTTTGTAAATAAAATTTAAAAAGAAAATAAATATTAGATGAATTCTTCTTGACTTGTAACTTTTTGGGATACTCTATAACAATCACATAATGACCCTTAGTTAAATAATCGTGGATCTTATGGAGTTTAATTATTTTTTTATATCGATTTATGGCTAAAATTATCCTATTATTTATTTAAAATAATAATCATGGATTTTATTGGTTAAATAAACTCATCTCTTTAAAATGATTTTCATATCATCTGGGTATTTTGATAAAATTTTTATTTTAGACTTAAGTAAATATAAGGAATTATTAATCGATTTATCGGTAAAACAGTCAAATTAATTTGTTAAAATATTTAACATTGTTTTTCTTGAACTTTTTTTTAGTCAAAGACTCATTTCATTTATATTTTGGACCCTTAATAACTATTCGAATTATTTTTATTTTACTTGGTTATTTGATAAAATACGTTATTAAAGGTTTTAGAAATAATATCCTTAACTTTTATGATTAGTTATGACATAATAATGACTTAGCTTAGCCTCTAAAATCTTAGTATAGTTATGAAAATTTATTATTTAATTAATATTAATTTACTAGGTAACTAGTATTTTATTTCTATCCAAAGAGTAAGAGTGTCTAAATTTCGACAGACTTATAAGAATGTAAACTATTTCGGTTTAGAGTCTTGTTTGATATTGTATGATATTGATTGTATGACTCTGATAGTAAGGTAACGTCGAACCATGGACCGGCATGTAAAATCCCGGCGTCCGTGTTAGCCGGCACGTAAAATGAGGTGTCAGACAGGGGATCCGAGAAAATCCCATCCTGTGGAGTCTCGAGCATAACAGTATTGAGAGGGGTGACGATTCCCACCACAGTTAGGGTTTAGGACTACGGTTCTCACCTACCCAGACCCTTACAAATATCAGTAGTCATTATTGTTGTGATCTTGTGATGTGCTATGACGGTAAAGTTATGAGGCTTAATCGAACTTGATTGAATAAGCATTAAGGTTACCAAGTATTTAGTAGCAGTGAACTTTTTTTAAGTTATGTGTGAAATTTTAAATTTGCTTTAAATATTAATAGAATAAAGTTTTACTTAAGTGGTTTATAACTAGAAATATTGATTTTCGTGAAAATATAAGTTTTATCTATTTTATAAGTAGGAGTATTGTTTTTGGTAAACTTATAAAGTGTTACTTATTTTATAGTAAGAAAAAAGTTATTTTGTCAGATTATTATTTTTTTTGATGTATCATTAGAAATTTAATTTTTGCGAAATAAGTTTACATGTTTTTTAAACTTGAGATATTGATTTTTGAAATTTATCAAAAGAATACAGTTTTACTTGATCTTTTTTATTAAAATACTTGTTTTTGTGAAAAGAATACAAGTTTTATTGGTTTTAGAGTTAGAAATGTTAATTAGAGAACTTATTTCAAGAGAAATAACATTTAATAGCTACTTGTGAAAAATATTAACTTGGAGACCACTAATAGAATATTAAAGTTTTAGTATAAATTTATTTAACAAATAAACTATTAAAAATAAAGTTATAAATAAAATTCAATGTTCCAAACTTTAGTGGTGAACATAAAGGCAGAGAGGTAGAATCATATTAAAAATAAGGTTATAAAAAAAATACAAGTTTCCCCTCCCGGGGTTTTTTATGCTGGCGGCTCTCGGTTCCCAAGTTTAAGTGCTTTGGTCCTTCCCGTTCTTGATAGATTTATTCCTAATTTTCAAAAAAAAAGGGAAACTTAACATCTAAGTTGGTGAAAGTCAAAGTCAATTTGTAGTAGTAAAAATGGGATGTGCTTGTGTGAAATTATATGTGTATTGATTGAATTACCCTGATAGTAAGGAAATGTCGAACCATGGACCGACATGTAAAATCCCGGCGCCCGTGTTGGCCGGCACGTAAAATGCGGTGTTAGACAGGGAGTTAGCTACCTATCCTGTAGAAGCTCGAGCATAAACATTGGCGGGGTGACGACCCCCACCACAATTAGATATAGGGCTTTGGCCCTAATCTAGCCAGACCCTTACATATATGAGGAGTCATATTGTTGTGCTTGTTGATTAGTGATAAACTTGATTATTATTGATGCTAGGAGGCATGCTACGGTTATGAGTATTAAACAACTGAACTTGCTTAAGTATTAAGCTTACCGAATTGTATAAGTGGCAGTAACGTATTTCGGCAGGGTTGAGAATGGTATCTTAATGACTTAAAAGTATGGAACATTAAAAGAATATGGTAAAAGTATACAGTGGTGTCAATTGATTAACGAATTGTGTTAGGATTTGATGGATAAAACTATGCCAAAAGGTCGAGATGTGATTCAGGAACTCATTGATGAGTTGAAAATCATTCAACAAAACATGAGAGCAGCGCTGAGACAACAAAAAAGCTATGCTGATAATCGCAAAAAGGATGATTTGAGATTCGTGAAAAATTATTCCATAAGGTTTCACCTAGAAGAGGTGTCTAGCATTTTAGGGTTCGAGGAAAGTTGAGCCGAAGTTTATCAAACCTTTGAGATTCTGAGGAGAGTCAGGGAAGTTGCTTATGTATAACAACCCATCATTATATGACGTCATTACTGTATTATTATAATAGTTTTTGGAGATTTTAGAATTTAATTAGATTATTTTCGACTTAGTTTTAATAGATTCGTGTCCCACACGAATATTTAAATGTTAACATATTTGTATTAAAAATAGAGTTGTCATTATTAAAATAATGAGATTCGAATTGAAATTAATATTTTCTTATTTATTTAAATTGTGAGCACATGATAGTAGGTTGTCTTGGTAAGGCTTTTTAAAAGACTCACCTTAATAAAGAGATGGGCTAGGGTTTAAGGGAGACCACACATTCCCATTCTTTTCACAATAGTAACCTACGGCTCTCTCCCTTCTCTTTGAGCCGCCAGTGAGCAGCAGCAGCTGTGCCGCCACCAGCAATCGGCTGACCTGTTGCACGTCCCCCACAACAGCCCTGGTTCCTCTTCCTTCCCCCACGACAGCAATGAACAACAGCCGGGAGAACCGACTCATTTCCTTCCCTTCCAAGAGTAGCAACCGTGCTGTACTGGGCTTCTCCTACCCACAAACGAAGTAGCAGCACCTCCACAAGGGGTTGTGCCGCCTAATTGCACGCCCCAGCCGTGCTAATCATCACCATAAGCCCTTGCTTTCACTCCCCTTCTCTAACTCTATAATTGTGAGCCATTTATTCCTTAAATTCTAAGTATTTCTTTGTTAAATAGATGTTTACTTGATTATTGAGTTTATTACTTAAAGTATTTGATATGGGTATTGGTTAAAAATGTCATCTTTAGACATGATATGATTAGGGCTCGAGTTAGAGATAAAATTACTATTGTGTGTGTGAATGCTACGTTTTGTGGTGAGATGGTTGATTGGAAAACCTTATAAGTTTTCTTAAGACTTAGTTTGGTTGATCATTGTTGTGATTGAGATAGTTGGTAATTGTTATGATTTTAGTTGACTTACGGAAGTGATGTTGGTTGTTAATTGGGAGTAATAGTTGTTAATTGTTTTTTTTTTGTTATTACAAGTACGCTTGTTAGGATGTTATTGATGTTACAAATAAGGTTATGAGTATAGCGTCAACTTATCGTTGATGGTTGCTAAAGTTACTTGTTGGGATGTTTTGATTGTAGTTTTTTTTTTGCCGTGGAGAATGTAATGAATGATATTGCGCCTTGATAACTTTAAGATTTATCATTATCGTTATACTAGTGTCATATTAACATTGTAAGATTTTACTGTGATTTGTTATATTTTTTGAAGTAACGTGAATCAATATAACTCAAATTTAGTTGATATAAATGAACGATGCACATAATTCTTTTGTTCTTAAATTGATGGAAAGACTTGCGTTGTCGTTAAGTTAATGATCATGTCTTGTGTTGAATGAAATGTGTGTGTGTGCTAGAGTAATCAGAAATATTAGTTCTACTCCTAAGTTATATAGGTGCGCATTTCATAAGAGGAAAATAAAACCTTAGTTGGGTGACTTTTGAAACTTTTGGTCGTGCAGCGAGGCTTGCAGGCACGTACACGCAGTAATTAACCCTTACATGCATCTTGCATTGTGTTTTATCGATATTGAATTGTTTTAAAACATATGTTGTATACTCTCTATGAATTATCTTTAAATGAAATATCGAAGTTATTGATTATGTGATTTTCCAGTTTACCGATAGATTATGGTTCTAGTATGTTAAATGATGCTGATGATTCAAAATGAGAACGATTCCCTCAGTAATGAGATTGGCTATTATTTGTTTGAAAGGGAATGCGTCCCTTATTAATGACATTGCTTATTGTCAGTTGAAAATAGTGAATGGTTCCCTATTGATGATATTGATTATTGCTAGTTGAATGGGAACGATTCCCCTATTCATGAGTTGGACTTACGTTAGTTGAATGGGAATGACTCCTTTATTATCGAGATTGATTTATGTTAGTTGAATAGGGAATGATCCCCTTATTAATGTGGTTGGTGTATGTTTTATGAATGGGAAGGATTCCCTTAGTGATGGAGTAAAAAAGTGTTGGATAAGGTGAAATGGAATGGGAATAAATCCCTTAGTGATGGAGTAAGAAAGTTGTTGGTTGTAATGGAAATGAGTCCCTTATTGATGAGATAGCAGATTTGTTCGATTATTGTGGTTCCCCTTGTTAGGGTACCCCAGTGGGTTTAGTTCCCGGAGGCATGGATCATCAGTATATGGTCGCTATACGAGGGTATGTTCATACTTTACCATTGGGCGCCGGTATGGCCCGTCACCGCCCTTTGGTTGAGGTGTTGCCATGTGGGCCTTGCAAACCCAATATGGTGGCCTCTAGTCACATATGTTTAGGTATGTTGGCTCCGCTGGTTTGGTACCCCAGTGGGTTTAGTTCCCTGAGGCATGGATCATCTATATAGGGTCGTTGTACGGGGGTATGATCATACTTTACCATTGGGCGCCGGTGTGGCCCGTCACCGCCCTTTGTTGAGGTGTTGCCATTTGGGTCTTGCAAACCCCAATATGGTGGCCTCTAGTCACATATATAGATATTTGAAAGTGGTTAAGCTCTTGGTTCAAGTGATACCAAAAAGTTATGAAGTAAAAAAGAAGTGAAGAAGGTAGCAATGACAGTGAGAAGTAGGAGGTGATGCTCAGTGGTTATAATTGGCACTTAAAGTGCTGTCAAATCACCCTCAAATTATGACCTTCTTTATTGATACTAATAATGTCTTATTATGATATGATGTTAAATACTGACGTGTACCGTTTGTTTTCATTGTTGATGGCTCGTATTTGATGGCCCTGTTATGATGCGTTGGTCTATGATCTTACGTTGAGCAGTGGGGACATCATAGATAGACATTACAGGTGATGGAGCTTCTATGCATTGCATACGGGGAGATGAGCGAGAACGTTGAAGCGTGCAATGTTATATTTGTTTTTGACGCTACATGTAGTCTTTGTATTTAAAATTGTTTATGTTTTTGGCTTGAGGCACATGTCCTCCTTTTATATAAGTTATCTCTGTTGCGTAGTTCATTACTTGTATGGTTTAAAGAGTCAAGTTAGTTCAAACGCAAGCGTTGACACCGGAACCACGATCTATGCTTGGCATGTTGGTTTGAGAAGTCGGCGATGAATCATTCCGCCGTGATATATTTTTGATAGGCCGTTGATGCCTTTACTTCATTAGATTCTAAATAACATATGTTTTTTAACAAAGGCGTACAGTTTCAGGGCAGATGCTGCCGAAAGTTCCGCTCATCTCTTTAAAGTTAATCTCTAACATTTATTTAAATTCTTTTCCTTTTCTTTTTATGTAAAACCCAAATTTCCTTATGTCCTTCACAATTTTGGTTTCGTTTAAGGGGTCGGAAATTAAGGGGTGCTACATTATGAGTTAGATTTACCCCCGAGTTTAGCAAAAGTTCATAATGTGTTCCGCGTCTCACTGTTGAATAAAATTTTATTCCACGTGTTAGGCCAAGAATCCCTTCAGATCGGTGAGTCTCTAGCCTACAAGAAGGAACTTGTCAATAGTTTCGAATACCCGAGTCAAGTAATTTAAAAACTCCAGGATTTCGTTGGTAAAAGTTATGTGGTCAAACCACAGAGTGAAATAAACTACTCAGGGAAAAGAGGCAAACATGAGAGCACGATGCCCTAATCTTTACGGTAACTTCTAGTTACGGGACGAAACTATCTTAAGGGGGGAAAAGTTGTAACAGACACAAAATTTCAATTTTCACCGTTCGATTAATCACTTTCGATTAATTTTTTTTAAATTCATTCAGTTTATTCCTAATTATTGATTATTAAGCTCCAACTTTTATTAAATTCCTAAAAATCTTATTATTCCGAATTTCAAAAGTTATTAACGTCCAAATCGATTTAATCTCCGAATCAATTTCCGAGCTGTGTATTATTTATATTATTTTATTTTATTTATTTACTTGTCCAACTTCCTAAATTTTCCCGAATTTAAAATTTAAAATTTTATTATCTCTAAACATTGATTTTAATGAGCCCAAAAGTTTCAATTATTTCTTTATATTACTAAAACTTCAAAATCATTTATTTAGTTTACGGTTTACTAAAACGTGACGTTTAAAATTCTTATTTAATTTCGTTAACAATTATTTTAACGACTTTACCACTTTTAATTATAATATTCTAAACTAGTTTATTTTATTAATCACTTTGATTATGTTTTTAAACAAATTTAATACCTAAACTAATTTTTTTATCACCTAAACCTATTAGGTCAAAACCTATCCTAATATTCTAGTGTAGTATACTTACACAAGTAAGGTAACTTTTGACAAAATTTCAATGTCTTCCTTACCACCCATATGACTTTAAGATTTGGAAAAATATTTTTTCATTTTTTAAATCAATATTCCTTACTTTAATGTTCCCAAATTTTCATATTTATACTAGCACATGTACTAAACTTAGTTCTTGGAAATTTTCATATTTATACTAGCACATGTACTAAACTTAGTTCTTGGAAAAAAAAAGAGAGTAAATCATCAAATCTAGTCATTTTCTAGCCGCGAGTTTTGTGAAAATATAACCAATTAATTTCTTCCATTTTCTCCTATATTTACTTTATATATCATCTACTAATTTTCTAATATTAATTAGTTGAAGAAAATCAAGAAGAAGCTTAATACATTACCTTAATAGCTTGAATTATTATTATTATTATTATTATTATTATTAGGAAAAATTATCTAGAATAATCCAAAGTATTCATGATTTTCCTACAATAATCCTACCTATTGATTAACCATGAATAATCTCAACTTTGAGGGTCATTTTCCTATAGTAAACTAAGTGACCGGATGACTTGCTATAGCAAGTTTTAGTTTTTTAAAAAAAAGATAAATTAAAATAAAATGTCGAAAAAAATATTAAAAAAATACTTTATATGTTCCTTCATCAACTATACCAAAGTGGAAGCAAAACCTCAGTTTGTGACTATCCTTAATGGAACTCAATTCAAAGTAGGAATCATAGGGACTGTTCGATTAGATAACGGTGTTGTCCTAAAGAATGTTTTATATGTTCTAAGATTTTGTTTTAATCTCATATCAGTGAGTAAGTTGATAAGAGATTTCAATTGTAATGTGCTCTTCAATGTTAATGAATATCTCACACATGAGTATTTGAGGAAGAAACATTTGCTTCTTGGTAAACCTGAATATGGTTTGTATTTTCTTCAAGAAATCTTGAGCAGACCTCTTAAAGAGAATAATAAAGAATGTTGTAGTTCTGCTGTTGCAGCACATAGTAAGAATCAATATGTTACCTGCAAACATGCCAGACTATGACACCTTAGACTAGGACATCTTCCCTTTAATCAGTTGTATTTTTTGTTCCCTGACTTGAAAGTCGAGAATGTTGATAAAGAAATGTTTTTTACTATTTGCCCCTTACCCAAGAAGGCTAGGGAACCTGTTCTTAGAAGTGAAATAAAATCCATTTATTCTTTTCAGCTTTTGCATTTTGATAATTGGGGGCCATTGAAGCACAATTCAAGATTTAAATGTACTTGCTTCATCACTATTGTGAATAATTTTTCTTGGTTCACTTGGGTTATTTTCATCAAAGAAAAATCTATAATTCTGATGTTTTTTAAACAATTTTACGCCTTTGTTTTTACACAATTCAACAAGAAAATTAAATGTGTAACGGTGGACATTGCTAAGGAACTCTCCAAAGAAGAGACCTTGAATTTTTTTTAAAGAAAAAGGGATTGATTTCCAAACAACATGTGTTGCAACTCCACAACATAATGGAGTTGTGGAACGCAAATATAGACAGTTGTTGGAGGTAAGAAGGGCTTTGTGGTACCAAAGCAGATTACTAGACTTTCTATATAGATCATTACGTTTTCATAGACTTCGTTTCTTATTTCTTCTAATTCTTGAATTTGTAGTTTCCTTTGTGATCCTGGACTAGGTAAGTCTAAATTACACTTTTTAATGACCCAAAAAGCTTTATGTTCTATCTACTGGGAGATGACAAGATTTACCAAAAATAAGTCTATAAGGTGACATACCAATTGGTGTTTATACGCTATACTTTAAGCCCATAGTGCAACTTCAAGCCTATAACTCCAATCTATCTTATTAGGATTCACTACTTTCTCCAAATTACTTTTTATTTTCCTATTAGAAATTTCTGCTTGTCCACTTGTTTGGGGATGGTAGGATGTTAAAATCGTATGAGTTACATGATATTTCTTAAGCACGGATTCCATTACTTTATTACAAAAATGGGTTCCTCTATCACTTATGCCTTGGGTACTCCTAATCTATTAAATATTTGGGATCCAATAAACTCCACTACAAATTTAGCATTATCTGTACGAGTAGCTTTTGCTTCTACCCATTTAGAGACATAGTCAACAGCTAAAAGAATGTAAAGGTTACCATTAGACTGAGGAAATGGACCCATAAAATCTATACCCCAAACATCAAATATTTCAACCACTATAACAGAGCGTAAGGGCATTTGATCTCTTTTAGATATATTTCCAGTCATTTGAGATCTTTCACATGTTTTCACAAAGAGATGTACATCCTTATTTAAAGTAGGCCAATAAAACCAACTTTCTAATACCTTATGTGCTGTTCTTTGGCCACTAAAATGTCCACCGCATTCAAGTGAATGACAAAAACTCAAAATTGACTTAATCTCATTATCAGGCACACAACGTCTCAACACTTGATCTGAAAAAATCTTGAACAAGTAAGGCTCATCCGAAATATAAAACATGCTTCATGCTATTATTCTAGGAATAAACACCCCAAAGTTGGTATTATTCATGGTTAATTAAAAGTTCGTATTATTGTAGGGAAATTAACAAAAGGTTGTATTACTCACGGTAATTTTTCCTTTAAAGTGTTCATCTTGTTTTGTCATTTGAGAGATTGGGATTAGTGCTTTTATTAAGGGAACTTGTAAGATGTTCTTCAAGGGGAAGAACGTGGTGTGAGAAGATAGATGGATCTTTTAAGTTGTCTTAAAGTTCAATAATAAAAGGCGTTGAATCCTACGGGTCGAAAGTGAACCCATAGGTGGGGAGTAGACTATTAATAGCTGAACCTCGTTAACAAATCCCTTATTCTTGTTTAAGTTTATTTGCACACATAGTTCATAGATTTATCATACGACCTAAAATAGTTCCAGAAAACTGTTTTTAAAGGTCTCCCAAGCCCTTGAGCTTACCTTCCAAAAAAAATTTTTTAACGGGCATACTCTCTATTCACCCCCTCTAAAGAGTATTCGATCTCCTATCAATCTTCAAGTACGGTTAAAAAAATTCAATCAAACTTCGCTTTATTTGAACCAAATATACCAAAAAAACAGCAGACTATAACTGTTAACTAAGACAACAATAATTACACTAATCTGAACAAAAACATATGATAAACATACATCCACTAAATCTCTAGTTATTACAACATTTAATGAAGCAAAAAATTCAAGTGTATACATATTTACTCAAAAATTGAGTTGTAAAGGAGAGAGAAAGACAAGCAATTGAAACAAAGAAAAAAATAAACAAAAATCAAAACAGAATTCCAACATCACAGATCCCAACATTCTAAAACGGAAATTAGAAAATAAATTACTAAGCAACATGCAAACATCACAGAATTGAGAATTTGATATTGTAAAACAGCATTTGAAAATATAAATTGAATAGGAATATGAGGATCATAAAAAATGAAAAAAAAAGACTTAGGAAAATCGTTAAACAAACATCACTGACAAAACAATAATTAAGAATGTTAAAGAAAATAAAAGGCGAAAGAGCTGAATTAAATGACGTACGGGAGAAAGAAGGAAGAAGGCTGAAAGAATTGTAGACCATAGCAGCAGCCAACAATGCAGCAAGTAAATTAGCAGACTAGCAACCAACAAGTGAAAATGCAAAGAAGGAAAAAGAACAATCCCTAGAAGATTTAAACTAATTGAATGATGGTAAATCTGACGGCGAGGATGAGATGGTGACGACGGCTAGCACTTAGTGCCGAAATCGTAGAGGCTTGTAGATAAGTTGTTTTGGGATAATGAAAGAATGAAGTCAAATTAACTTTTAAGCGGCTAGGGTTTTTGTTTGAGCTGTGATGCCATTATGTATTTTTTAGGTAGAGAAAATCTCGCTCTTCCTTTCGGTTAAATTTTTTTGGATTTTTGACTATTGAAGTTGTGTAATTATCAACTGTTTTGTGTGTCAAAAAACAAGCATCTAAAGACTTCGTGCTTTTTCTCGACACTTTCTATTGTGTTGAAAGTTAAGTGTCTGAAAACTCCATTTTTTGTTGTAGTGTAATGAAAATTTACATTTTTTAAGATAGTCAAATTTTCATTAGTTATATATTAATTTCTCAGTGTTGAGGACCCGAACACCTATTTGATTGGCAATAAAGTAGTAAATATTACCTAAAACTTGCAATATTGATGGTATGTGATCGTCGAGTATTATATTCCACTTAGAAGCTTGATGGGGTAACGAGTAGTGAAAACGAGAGGCTATGCAATATATGCCTTGACTATTCCTCCGAAGCACTAAATTCCTATGACTTATAAAATTTCAAGGGTAATCCAAATTCCTATGAAAACGCGGAGAATGAATTGAAAAAGAATTCTTTCCAAAGCTTTACAAGGTTCAAAATATAGGTTCAATTAAAGATAAGGTAATTCCCGAATTTCAGTAAATGATAATCATAATAGTTTTGTAACACTAGGAAATAAAATAAAAGATATTAAGAACTTGGTTCCTCAATAGGATATATGTGGAAACTAGTATATAAATTGGTATAATGTTTGTGCATTATATAATTAAATTTTAAATATATTACAAGAAAATTCAAATCTTCCATGGTGAATAATAATTCGCACACCACGACCCAAATTTCGTTATCTAAAAAGGTTAAATAAAATGTATTTTTAAATATAGAAATACAAAAAATAATTTATTGTTATAATCGATTATTTGTATATATTGTTGATTGCCAATTTTTAATATAATTAAAAAAAATCACAAACATTTGAACACCAATTACATTTCGCCTGATTCAGAAAAACCATTGGAGTTTTAAACACATGCAGAACAAAAAGTGACAAACAATTTGAAGGCCTTGTGCGATTGAAAATATTAGAATGCTGGTAAGACCAATAATAATATCACCCATGACTCCGTGTTTTATATAAAAATTTTAAATCCATTTATATTTAAACATAAAACATATATATTATGCGTAATTTGATATGAAGGCCCTTTATTTGAATCCAGTGTAGTGAGATATATTGAACAATCTTTATCAATTTTCATAGTCTTTATCATCACTCTATAGACTTCACTTTGATAGTTTGAAAACTATACCAACATAACTAGTTAAAGTACAAATTATAGGTGTAAGTTTAATATTTAAAAATTCCAATCCAAAAATAAATTGTTAGCGAAATTCCAAATAAAATTCAAAAAAATGATTCTTTTGTAATAGTCTGTATCTCCTAGTCACGCTATAATGACACCATGATGATTGAATGCATCTTACTCATTGTAGAAACGCTTAGAGATTATGAATGCAACAAGAGGGGGGGTGAATTGTTGTATTGATCTTTTGAGTATTTTTGCCCTGTTTTGCGGAATTTATACTTAATAAAAATACTTAAACAAAAAAGCAAGAAGGTAAAATGGAGACAAGGATTTTTACGTGGAAACTTTCTAGGCCTAATAGAAAGAAAACCATGACCACTCGGGATTTTAAGCTTCACTTTATGTTTTAGGCAATCAATACTATTACATAAAACAATTCTCTTCTTCTTCTCTTCTAGGCCGCTTCTCTACACTTTCTCCTTCTCTTTCTCTTCTCTTCTTTCTCTGGTTTTCTCCTTAGACTTCCCTAAGTCTGATTTACAAACACTCAAAAACCCTTACAAGTAATTTTCTCTAGAATGGATAAAGACTAAAATATTGCATAAGAAAAATATTAAGAATTAATTGGTAAATGAAAGAATGAATATTTTTCTCACTTGGGTGATCTCACAAGATTATCTCGGTTAGGGCACAATACCACATTATTAGCCAGTTATAAAAATCTCTTTTATATGAGATAAACCGTGTATTACTTTCCATGATTCCCTTATCTTAAGATGTGGGAAAGTGGAGAATTACCTTGGAGGTTACTCCAATTCATACGGTTACATTTAGTGAATAGTTAGCTAATGATAGTAAGATGAAGACTTATTCAACAAAACCCTAGCTTCTTCCCTATTTTTGTGGAGAAAAATAAGGAGACTTATTCTCAACCATTAGATTTATTTTAATTAATTGCCAATTAATATATTATGCAATAATTTAGTATTTAACCATACAATAAACTAAAAGTTAGAAAAACTAATTTCCTACGTTTCTTTAGTTGACTAACTTCTCCAGACCTGCTTCGTTGGGAACACTGCACTGTCTCCATTAGCACTTATTTCAGTTTATCAATTCTTGGAACAGTAGAGATCAACTTCCCTTTTGACTTTCCATATGAACTTCAAGATTGAATATTTTGACTTTGACTTTGACTTTGACTTTGACATGTACAATATTCTTTAAACAAGTCTTTTAGGTGCCATCGGTGACTTTGACAAAATCGGATATTCGACCTACAAAACAATCTCTATAACTTGTTTGTTTATAAATCATGAAGTCATCATCAAAACTTAATTGGGCCAACAAATTCCCCCTTTTTGATGATGGCAAACTTTATAAACAAACTTATTTAAAATAGAGTAAAATAAATATAATAGAGCATGCTAGAGATTAAGGCAACTCTAAGTAAACTTAGCAAATCAATTTATAATGTAATTTACCAAGTATTCATTATAAATAGTTTACTCTAGGATTATATTTTAAAAACATTTTATTTAGCGTGTATGGAACAATGCTTATGTCTTTAAAATTAGCCATTTTCCAAAATTTATGAACATAACAATCTAAGTATCAATTCTATACTTATGTGAGTTTTAGAATAGACTAACCAGAGCATCAGTGATTATATGATGAGCAAAAAGCAAACACTAAGCAAACTTTAGTAATTTCAAATTGAAACAAAAAACATAGTAATATTAATATCTAAGTAAGCCATAGGAACACAAGTCATAGTGATATGTGAGCATGATTTGAATTAACATTAACATCGAAAGTATTTAAAACAAACTATAGTAATATTTAAAACAAGACAGAAATAGCATTAGCATTCAATTTTCAGAGATAGCACTTTTAAATTAGAGCAAAGTATAACGATGGTATGGCTATGCATCACAAGTCCTCTATGTTTGTTGCTTTCTTCCCCCTTTTGACATCAATAAAAAAGGATTGGTGTAATCAAACAACAGAACTAAGGCAAGCATTAGTCAAATAGAGATAATAAGCAGCAAACAACTCAACAAATACCATAAACTTATCAAGATATGCAGCAATTAAACATCATAGACCATTTAAAGCATTAGATAAAAAGAAAGCAGTAGCATCAGTTTTTCAACAGCAAAAAATTACAACTTGGCGTACCCCAGCTGGTACTCAAAACAAAAGAGAAAATATTGTTTGATTGTTTAAAAACATACGGTGTGGCCAACAAACTACATAAATTGATTAATGGAGCAGAAGAAGGGATCAAGTGGAAGTCTCCTTATCAACGACTTATGTTTGCACTTCAACTGTGTCAAGCTATGCACCAAGACGGGACTCCATCTGGGACAGTTGATCAGTAATGGAAGCAAGTGAGACACGGACTTCATCTTGAAAGGCGTAGTGTTGAGACTGAAAATCAATAAATTTGGAGAGAATAAGATCAAGGGTAGCAGGAGGAACAATAGAGGGGTTAGTATCAAAACCAAGTGTAGTGTGTGGAGGTGAAACGTGTGAGGTGAATGGTGGTGGAGTAGTAGATATAGGTGATGGTGGTGGTGATGGTACATGTGGTGGTGGAGGTGTGGCTGGTTTTGGTAAAGGAGGGGCATTTGTAGGCTCTTTGGTGGGATGTGAGGTGATTTCGTCATCCAAACCAACAGGATGTTTTGAGGCCAGCTTGCTGCTCTTTCTTGGAGTCAACACAGGCTCCTCCTTAACTGGCATAGCAACCTCCTCATCATCAGAACTTTCGTCGGAATGTTCTTCCTCCAGTTCTTCACCTTCCCCTTCTCAAGAGGCTTCCCCTCCACTTAATACTTCCCCCTGTTCCTTAGTAACCTCTGCCTGTTCAGTGCTGGCAGAGGGAACAACTCCCTGAACCTCTTTCTCTCTTTCTTCCCTCTCCTCTCCTTTTTCTATTTTTTCTTCCTCTTCTTTTTCTTCTTCTACCTTCTCATCATCCGAACTAACATCCTCTACTTCCTAAACAACATCCTCTAGAATCGTCTTTTCATTTAATGTTAGATGCAAATTGTTTAGGCTTTTTGCACCTACTTTATTATTGGCACTCATAGGGAATTCTAGGCCATCTAAAGGAACACCGAACTTCTTAAAAACATGAGTCAACAAACCTCCATACCCTACCATACAACGCTTCTCTATACAGTCAGCCAAATGTGATATCATCAACGAAGGAAAATTGTTTTAAATGTGGTTAGTCAAACAATAAATCAATGTAGCATCACGAAGGTTTATTTCGCTACGCTTGGAATTGCGAGGCAAAATAAATCTTCGAGCAATATTGTACAACAACTTGTGCAGTGGTGATAAAGAGTTGTGGCTAAAGCGTTTTTTGTCATTGATTCCTAAAAATTTCAACACAGTCTTTTCATTTCTCCCCGAAAAGACAATCTTTGACCCTACGTAATATGTATCGAACCCTACAGTAGGAACATTGAATCATTCCCCCAACATAAGACTTTTAAACTCAATCTTGATTTCTTTAACTAAGCTTGAACAAACCCCGTTTTCAATTGAGAAATTTTTAATAAATTCACGCATAAGATTTGGGTAAATTGAATTGCATGAGTAGTCATACATCCAAACTTCCCACCCTTGATTATTTAAAATCGCATGTAATTGAGGGAAAGGGTTTGATTCATATCAGTATTTGTCAATTCCAAATCCAAAAGACATTTCTTTGGCAACTTCCTCAGCGCTGTTTGGGTCTAGTTGCTTGGTCCTCTTTGTGGGTCTGGATGAAGAAATCCCTTTAGGGTTGGAGTGTGGTCGTTTTGTTCCGGCATGCATGGCCTTTGGTGTGGTTGATTTTTGTTCTTGTGAAGATGATGGTGGTGCATCTTCTGATGGTGACGGATAAATCACTTGAAGTGGTTTAGGTTGTATGAACTTTGGAGTTTTTTCTTTCATGTTCTTGCTTGAAGAAGAAGATTTGAGGGTTGTCATGGTGGATGAATGAAGTGAAGATGAGAGTAAGGGAGTGAAATGGGTATTGACGGTTTTGAAGAGGGTTTAGTAATGAGTAGTACGTCAGTTTGAGGGAGTGATGGGGTGTGTAAGTGATTGATGGGACGTGAGAGAGTGGGTATTTAAGTGTGTGAGTGGACGGTTATTGAAGGGTTTGTACTACTTCTGGGATTAGTGTATAGCGTGTGAACAAGGAGTGTAACGAAAAGTTCGCGGGTATATTCGTTGAATTAAAGCAGGTAATAACTGTTTTTCGAAACACTACAATGATCCGTCTTCTACTATAATTTAAGTTGACCACCCAAAAAAAAAATATAAATAAAATGCTGGAATTTGTGGAAAAAGAAAAATAAAGAAAATTTTGAAAATAAAAATTAGAAAACATATGTCCTCTTTTTTTTCGTTTTTAATATGAGGACAATATCACATAAAATCAATATATACTACTTTGGTCTAATCAGTTAAGCATGCAATCAAGAAAACATTCATGGCACGTACTTAAGGTAGTTGCGTACCTAAATCTTGCAATAATTGATTTCTCAATCATGATTGTTGTGGATGATCTAACCCTTCCAATTTTTCACGTTGCTTTAAGGAGGAGTACTAGCATTAAACTTTAGTGGAGCTTGATCATACCTAGTAGTTCCAACCTCATCTTTTCATATTGTTCCTTTGGAAGTGGTTTAGTCATTATATCTGCAACTTGCTCATTTATACTGACATGTTTAACAATAATATTTTTATGCTCAATAACATGATGTCGTATATGTATATGCTTAACTCTAGAATTATGCACGGGATCTTTTAATATGCATATGGCACTAGTATTATCACAATAAATAGGAATACATTCAAATTTAATACCAAAATCTCTTAGCTGTTGTTTTATCCAAAGCATTTTGGAACAACAAGCTGCTGCTGCTGCCACATATTTTGCTTCAGCGGTGGATAGAGCAACTATGTTTTGTTTCTTGGAACACCAAGATACTAAACATGAGCCAAGAAATTGTACCATACCTGAAGTACTTTTTCTATTCACAAGATCTGCTGCATAATCTGCATCACTATAACCTTTCAAGTCATAAACATCACTTTTAGGATAGAATAGGGGCAAGTCATCTGTTCCCTTTAGATATCTTAGAATTCTCTTTACTGTTGTATGATGTGATTCCTTGGGATTTGATTGAAATCTAGCACACAAGCGAACACTAAACGAAATATCTGGTCTACTAGCAGTTAGATATAACAAAGATCCTATCATTCCTCTACACATGGTTTGGTCAACATTGATACCATTCGAATCTTCATCTAGTCTAATATTAGTAGCCATAGGTGTGTGGTTTGTTTTAGCATTATCTAGACCATATTTCTTTAGAAGTTCTTTAATGTATTTTTGTTGATGGATAAAAATACCGTTAGCCGTTTGTTTAATTTGCAAACCAAGGAAGAAATTTAATTCTCCCATCATACTCATTTCAAATTCAGCACTCATTAGGTCAGCAAATTCTTTACATAATGATTCGTTAATGGCTCCAAAAATAATATCATCAACATATAATTGTACAACTAAAATATCTGAACCTCTATTCTTAAATAATAAGATCTTATCAATTTTACCTCTAATAAAGTCATTATCAATCAAAAACTTAGACAATCTTTCATACCATTGCCTAGGAGCTTGTTTGAGCCTATAAAGAGTTTTATCAAGCTTATAGACATGATCTAGAGAAGATGGATTTTCAAAGCCAGGTGGCTGTTCCACAAAGAATTTTTCTTCTAGAAAACCATTCAAGAAAGCACATTTCATATCCATTTGATATAACTTAAAATTCATAAATGCAGCAAATGAAATTAGAATTCTAATAGCCTCTAACCTTGCTACGGGAGCAAATGTTTCTGTATAATCAATACCTTCTTGTTGATTGTATCCTTTAACCACTAGCCTTGCTTTGTTTCTTACTATTATTCCATGCTCGTCCAACTTCTTTCTAAAAACCCATTTTAAACCAATCATCTTTTTGTTCTTGGGTTTTGGTTCCAAGTGCCACACTTTATTTCTTTCAAATTCATTTAGTTCATCCTACATTGCAACGATCCAATCTGAATCTTGTAATACTTCTTCGTGATTCTTGGGTTAAAGCGTTGAGAGAAATGCAAAGTGTGCACAAAAGTTTCTTATCTGGGATCTAGTCTATGTGCCTTTGTTTATGTCACTTATGATCAAGTCAAGTGGATGTGAATTTTGATGTTTCCACAGCTTAGGCACAAAGTCTCTTGTGGTGACAGTTGTGGGAACAAGCTCACTGACTTGATTGAAATTTGCTCAGCTTCATTTTGATCATTTTGTTCTACTCTAGGACCAGCTGGATCAGGAACACCTTGCTGGTCCTGATTTCCCTGCTGTTCCTGTTCTTGATTAGGTTCTACATTTTCAATTTGAACCTGCAGCTCTTCATTTACTTCTTGAACTTGCTCTTTATGTATGCTTTCATTATCTTCCAGATTAGCAAGACCTATCTTAAAATCACCTGTTTCTTGTTCACTTGTCATAAAGTTAGTTTCATAAAAAATTATGAGAACAGATTCTTCAACACACATAGTTCTCTTGTTATAGACTCTATAAGCTTTACTATGGGATGAGTAGCCAAGAAATACTGCCTCATCACTTCTTTCATCAAACTTTCATATATTTCGTTTTCCATTTACGTGAACAAAGCATCAACATCCAAACACACGAAAATACGAAATATTTGGTTTAATGCATTTAAATAATTCATAGGGGGTTTTAGAAGTGATTGGCCTAATTAACACACGATTCAAAATATAACATGTAGTATTAACAGCTTCAGCCCAAAAGTTTCTAGGGAGACCACTAGCAATTAACATGGTTCTAGCCATTTCCTCTAATGTTCTATTTTTACGTTCCACCACACCATTTTGTTGTGGTGTCCTAGGTGCGGAAAAATTGTGACTTATACCATGCTCATTACAATAATCCATAAACTTTGAAATTCTTTACCATGATCTAATTTTATGTGGACAAGTTGATTGTTACTAGATTTTTGAATTTTATTTGCAAAAGCAACAAATTCATCAAAAGCTTCGTCTTTGCTGGCTAAGAATAAGGTCCATGTAAATCTACTGTAATCATCAACTATAACAAACACATATCGCTTTCCACTGCGACTTTGGATTCTCATAGGTCCACAAAGATCCATATGAATTAATTCAAGTGGCTTTGAGGTGGTAACAACATTTTTAGGTTTAAAGGACGACCTTACATGTTCTCCTTTGGCACAAGGATCACAAACTTCATCTTTTTAAAAT
This sequence comes from Amaranthus cruentus, assembly GCA_019425755.1. NCBI lineage: Eukaryota > Viridiplantae > Streptophyta > Magnoliopsida > Caryophyllales > Amaranthaceae > Amaranthus > Amaranthus cruentus. The sequence continues at coordinate 4,398,713 of CM033464.1, forward strand.
TTAAGGGACGGTAATCCTCTTACTAGGTCTTTAGATCGTAAAGTATTAAGCAATGAAAAACTAGCATGACCTAAACGTTTATGCTAAAGAAGAGGGTCATCTTCTATACACTAAGACATGTCAAACTGGCTTTGGGAACAGTGTGGAGATCCACAACATAAGTGTTTCCTTTTCGGATTCCTTCCAGAACAGTGTCTCCTGTGTCATTCTTAGAAATAATGCACTTTTCAGAAGTAAAGATTACAGAGTTACCTTTGTTGCTGAATTGAGAGATACATAACAAATTATGTTTTAAATTCTCGACTAAAAATACATTGTAAATTGCATGGGAACTTGACCTTCCTACTTTTCCTTTGGCAATAATTTCACCTTTCATATTGTCTCCAAAGGTCACAGTTCCTCCATCATAGGCTTCCAGTGAGAGAAATTTTGTTTTATCACCTGTCATGTGTTTGGAACAGCCACTGTCGAGTTACCATGAGCTGTTCCCCCTCACTAGAACCTGTAAAACGAAGTAGTTGTTAGAGCGAGGAACCCAGTCATCCTTGGGTTCCTTGTCGATGAAGCATGAGTCATATTTCTTAATCCATATGCGATCGACATAAATTTGGTTCATTTTGTTGTGTTGTTCCCTTTTTAAACATTGAGATTTCAAGTGCCCGGTTTTGCCACAAAAGGAACAGATTTTACTACTAGGGAGATCAACGTAAACCTTTTTCTTGTTTTTATTCTTAATGTATCCTAGGCCTTCAGCATTTTTAGTTTTAGCCTTTAGAATCCATTTTGGAACTTCATTGATTTTCCTTTTTCCTTGTAAATTTAATTCGGCTTTCAATTTCTCGGTTTTACAAGATTCTAGGTCTAATTTTAACCTTTGACTTTTAGTGCTAATCTCATGAATAGATTCATCATTAGGATTCGTATTTAAGCCTAGCATTTTATATTGAATAATGTTTTCTTGTTTTACGTTTTCTAAAGTTTCCTTTGACATCACATTTTGATCTAATAAATCAAAGAATCTAGTTTGCACATCTAACCTAAAAGAATTTAGGTAGGAACCATGGTCATTACAAGTTTTAAGGTCTTTTTCCATTTGGAGACGGGTAGTAGTTCTTTTTTCCAGAGTATCTTGTGTCTCAAAAATCATTTTAATCAATTCATGTTTATCCAATGTAAATAAATGGTTAGGAAATGAATTAGAAGACAATACCTCTTTTCCTTTTGATGTTTCGTCGTGAATGGCCATGAGACATAGATTAGCTGTTTCCTCTTCAACTGGAGCTTCAGTTTTAGCTTCGCTTTCAGATTTTCCCCATGCAGCAATCATGGCTTTGCGAAAGTTTGTCTTATTGAAATTCCCTTTCATCGGTTGTCTTCCCGTTTCCCTTGCCTTCCCTTTGCCCTTCTCGTTCTTCCATTGAGGGCACTCCTTGATGAGATGATCAGTGCTTCCACACTTATGACATTCGTAGTTGGTTTGGGTATTAGCAATTCCTCTCTCTTTGTTGTTTCTTTGATTGTTGTATCTGTTGTTCCTAAAAAACTTCTTGAATTTTCGAACCAACATAGCCTCTCCTCCTCATCACATTCTGACTCTTCTTGTTCATTCGCTGCCAGAGCCAAGCCTTTGTTTCGGGAACTGTTAGCTGTTCCTAGATGTAATTCATGGGTCATAAGGGAACCAGCGAACTCCTCCAGATTGACCTTTGTGAAATCCTTGGATTCTTGTATGGCTGTGACTTTAGCTCTCCAATGGTCATCTTGAGGTAGACTCCTGAGGATTTTCCTGACCTGTTCATCTGACGGAATAAGTCTTCCAAGAGAGACAAGTTCGTTTGTTATGTTGGTGAACCTAGGGAACATCTCTTGAATACTTTCTCTTGGTTCCATACCAAATCTTTCATATTTTGACATCAGTAAGTCAATCTTAGAGCGCTTCACTTCACTTGTTCCTTCATGGGTAACTTCTAGCAGATCCCAAATCTGCTTGGCTGTTTTGCAACCCATAATGCGATTGTGCTCATTTGGTCCAAGACCACAGTGAATTAATTTGATGGCAAGAGCATTCATCTCCATTTTCTGAAAATCCTCTTTCTTAAATTCAGAGATCGGTTTGGGAACAGTTTCGTTATTGGAGTTGGTAGTTGTTACCTCGAAGTCTCCAATTTTGATAACTCTCCAATCTTGATAATTTTCGGCCTTGATGAAGATCTCCATCCTATTCTTCCAATACATGTAGAATTTTCCATCGAACATGGGCGGTCTTTGAGTAGAGTAACCTTCTTCCATTCGTTCATTCATTTTCAACATTTCTAATATACTAAGATACGGCTCTCAGGGTTTCCTGATCAAATGAGGAAGAGGGCTCTGATATCAATTGTAGAAACGCTTAGAAATTATGAATGCAACAAGAGGGGGGGGGGGGGGGGGTGAATTACCTTGGATGTTACTCTAATTCATACGGTTGCATTTAGTGAATAGTTAGCTAATAATAGTAAGATGAAGACTTATTCAACAAAACCCTAGCTTCTTCCCTATTTTTGTGGAGACAAATAAGGAGACTTATTCTCAACCTTTAGATTTATTTTAATTAATTGTAAATTAATATCTTATGCAATAATTTAATATTTAACCGTACAATCAACTAAAAATTAGAAAAACTTATTTCCTATGTTTCTTTAGTTGACTAACTTCTCCAGACCTGCTTCGTTCGGAACACTGCACTGTCTCCATCAACACTTATTTCAGTTTATCAATTCTTGGAACAGTAGAGATCAATTTCCCTTTTGACTTTCCATATGAACTTCAAGACTGAATATTTTGACTTTGACTTTGACTTTGACTTTGACAAGTACAATATTCTTTAAACAAGTCTTTTAGGTGCCATCGACGACTTTGACAAAATCGGATATTCGACCTACAAAACAATCTCTAAAACTTGTTTGTTTATGAATCATGAAGTCATCATCAAAACATAATTGGGCCAACACTCATATTTCAACTTAGCACAATTACTATAGCTGCAAAAGTATAATATATAAACTCACAATATGTTCTTTTTATTTGTGGCATATAGAGTGTAATAGAAGGAGTACAAAAGTATGATCCAATAATTATTCTGAAATAATTAGTGACAGAAGCATTATGGATTTAAATAAATTGTTAAACAAAATATTATGACCCATTGATTCGAATTATTTTAAAAAAAAATATTCCAATTATGTTGTTAAGTTATATGGGTATACAACATAACATAAATTAACCTAACTCGATGTCATGCCGAAATTTGTTGGATCGCCTAAATATATACCTTCTCTATAATAAGAATATCATACTAGTTATAAACAACTAAAAAAACTTGTCATGTTTCTCTAGCTTTACACTCAATATTATCATTTTTATATACACTTCACATTTAGCATTTGGAAAAGTATAAAATACTAATATCATACAAGGATAAAAAACAGTTAGAAACATAGCATGATAATTTTGAAAATTCCAACCTTCATATATTTATATGCTCACTTTCAAACCATCATCTCCAACAATAACAATTTTTAGTGTAGTATTAATAGTTCTAACTGGGATACCGCTTTTATAGAAGGATAATTTTCTACGTCTCTAATTGCATGTTTCCTCTACATTCACTACTTAAACTGTCTATTACCCTATAAATATCCTTTTCCTAATACAACCTTAATCACCAAAAAAGTAATCTACAAGGACATTAAAATACTATATTGATAAAATATAAAAGGAAGTAAGAACAAAAAAGATCAACATGAAGAGTTTGGTGGTAATAATGGTCATTGTAGCCTTTATCATGACGCAACGTTGCATAGTTTCACATTTTTAGGTATCCGAAAAAACGAGTACCTGGGTTTCTGGATCCAGATCGACTCGGTATTCGATTTTGAACACCCCTAGATGGTATGTGATAGAAGAGTATTATATTCCACTTAAAAGCTTGTTGGGGGTAACGATAGTGAAAAAGGAGAGGCTATGTAATATATGCCTTGACAATTCCTCCGAAACACTAAATTCCTATGACTTATAAAATTTCAAGGGTAATCCAAACTAATCAATAAAATATTGAAAATGAGGAGATCGAATTAAAAAAGAATTCTTCCAAAAGCTTTACAAGGTTGAAAACATAGATTTAGCTCAAGATAAGTTGATTCTCCAATTTTACTAGATGATTATCTTAATAGTTTTGTAACACTAGAAAATAAAAGATATAAAGAACTTGGTTCCTCAAGAGGATATATGTGGAAACTATGATATAATTTTCTATATGTTTGTGACTGATACAATTTTATTTTAAACATATTACTGGAAAAATTAAATCTTCAATAGCGAACAATAGTAATTCGCACCCCACGGCCCAAATTCGTTCATCTAAAAAGGTTAAATGTTATGTATTTTTAAATTTAATGATATGCTTAATAATTTCTGATGAATAAAAAAAAGTTTATTATTATAATCGATTATTTGTATTCACTATTGATTGCCAATTTATAAAAAAATTTAAAATTAATCACAAACATTTGTACACCAATTACATATCGCGTGATTCGGAAGAACCGTTGGAGTTCTAAACTCAGGCGGACAAAAAAAGAGACAAACATTTTGATGGCCTTGTGCGAATCAAAATAGAAGCATGCTATAAAGTCTGTTAATAACATCACCCATGACTCAACGTTTTATATAAAATTTTAAACCTATTTATGTTTAAAAGCTAAACTTATATTGTACGAAATTAGATACACCCTTTATCTGAATCCAGTGCGGTGAGACATATTGAACATGCTTTATCAATTTCCATAGTCATTATCACCACTCTATAGACTTCACTTGCATAGTTTGAAAAGTATACAAAGATAACTAGTTAACATACAAATTATAGTGTAAGATTAATATTTGAAAATTCCAATCCAAAATAAATTGTAAGAGAAATTGCTCATCAATTCCAAAACAATGATTTGCTTGTAGCTTCCACAAATTTGTTTTTTTAGGGGAATGGTTTATCACCAAGTCACGCTATAATGACACCTTAATAATTGACCGCATCTTTTATGTGCTCGATTTAGAGCACATTTATGTCCCCACTTTGGTGTCGAGTCTCGATGTTTTACATTGGTTTTATGCGTTTTATTCTCGATTTTACCTTGTTCTTGTCTCCGCGGTGTTTTAAAGGTTATTTTAGGTGTTTTCGGAAGCTTCGAGGTAAAACGGATCGAGTTCGAGGCTTAGGCATCAAAGTCGAAGAAGAGGCACGTGTTTCGAGGCACTCACAAGTGTTTCAAGTCATCCCCGAAGTTATCGCGAAGGCCGGAAACCTTTTGATGATGGATTGGAATAAGCTCAATTCGGGAGAATCCCAAGCTAGCTTCGGTCGAATTCCTCCTGCATTCGGTCAAATGGGAGTGCTGCAGCCCAAGACCAAATAATGAACTCTCTGGAAATGCCGAATCCAGGCCAATTCGGTCGAATAAGCTCAATTCGGGCGAATCCCAAGCTAGCTTCGGTCAAATCTTCAACAATGTTGCCCAAGCGCAATTTTCACTTATTATGAAAATAGCGAATGTTGACCCATTCGGTCGAATGGGCCCATTCGGTCGAATGGGCCCATTCGGTCGAATGGGCCCATTCGGGTGAAGCTGATAACCGGTTTTTTAGCGCGTCGTTATACACTAAGAACCAAGCTATACAAACAATATTTGTAATCACCCTAAATACTACTACAGCGAGTGTAATAGTAAGTTGGGGGTCAAACCACAAGGACAAGGGGTGCTAGACTAAAGGTTTGGTGTGGGAAAGGTATATGTAGGGTTGGTTGAAAGGTGGGTGAACTAAACTAATGATAAATAACAAGCAATGAAAGAAAGTGGGCTTAGGCTAGGTCCACCCTAGGTAGGTCCATTGGAAATATAGATAGGTTAGGTCAAGGGAGATCGAACGAAGATCGATCGAGACACTCTAGACATCGAGGGGAAGTTGGTGACCTATAGTCATGCGAACGACCCATAATCGTCCTATGTCTCACGAGGAGTGGTAGGACAAGATTCGACTCGAATATCAATCAAGCAATCAACATCAACCTCAACCCTAATCCTAAACATTAAACACAAGACCAAAACCCTAAGGTTTCTCTAACATAAAACCCTAAAACAACCACTCTAATATGGTGAAAGTAAAAACAATAAAGATAGAAAGCGTTAAATCTACTCTACAAAGCATGAGAAGGAAGCATAACATAAAAACATGAAAGAAACCATAAAGGAATCAAAAGACATGAAAGCAATAAATCTACACTACGAAAGCATTAAATGAAAGCATTCAAGAAAGCAATAAAGAGAGGAAAGCAATAAATAAAGGAAACTTACATTAATGAAAGTGCTAAAAGGAAGAACAAAACATTAGAGAAAGAACTAAACTAATCTAGGGCAAAAATAAAGAGAAAAGCATAAAAGATTTGATGAACAAGATTTGGAGGGTTACTCCCAAGCAAGTCATGCCCTAAACATTCAGATTAGAGCCTTTATATAGGTTGTACAAAGTGGGGGAAATAACCCTAAAAGATCCTACGTGGATTGGGCTTGCGAAGAATAAAACAACACAGATTTAAGTGTACATTCGCCCGAAGCAGCAGCCTATTCGCCCGAATGGACCCCATTTGCCCGAATGGACCCCATTCGCCTAAATGGGTCACATTCGGGGTTTCCAGAGACTCGCAAATCAATCCTTGTGAAAAATCAACACATTCGCCTAAATGCATATTTCCATTCGCCCGAATGGACTTACATTCGACCGAATGCATGTTAAATTCGCCCAAATCAGCAGCTAGGTCCCTTATTCCTTGGTCAGCACATCACATTTGCCCGAATTGGGCTTGCATTCACCCGAATCTGGGGTGAGTAGGTCTTGATTCACTTTGAATTGCTACTTTGAGGTGCCCGAAAGTCTTGGAACCTTTCGAGGTGCTCGGGAATGCTTCGACATGCGTGGGAATGCCTCAAAATGCGTGCCTCGTCTTTGATCCAAGTGTCTAAGCTTCGTACGCAACGAAATACCTCAAAGTGTCCTCAAAACACCTAAAAACACCTTAAAGCACCATGGAGACAAGATCAAGGTAAAATCATGCGTAGGATATGTAAAACCCGGTATAAAACGCGAGACTTGACATTAAAATAAGGAGATAAATGTGCTCTAAATCGAGCACATCAACTCCCCCAAGCTAAACCTTTGCTAGTCCCTAACAAAGAGACTAGGTAGGATAACGTGAAAGCACGGGGCACCCAAAGACAAACTAACTACAAAAACAGAACGAAACTAAACTACCAAAGCAATAAAACCTAAAACTCACTGTCGTAGGAATCACAGCCGCACTTAGCACATACGACAAGCTCTTTAAACCTCAAGGTATCCCAAAGAGGACGAGTAAGGTCTCGTGAGGGTTTTTCAGAAGGAGACGCACAAATCCAATGCAATGCAAATGCAAAGATGCAAACTATATATAACTAAAAACTACAATATAAAGTCTAAATGTGATGTGACGCAAGGTGAGTGGAAATCAAGGCAATGCGAGCTGTGCACGAGCAAAACTCTTTCCTAGCCATGGGTGTGCAAGTACAATGGTCTCAAAGAGCGCAATACCGAGAAGAATGATCAATTCCACAAACTCAAGATCACTAGGGTAAGCTACATCACAGGCTATGCCACCCACTACCTAGAGAGGTCACAAGTCTACGCTCCCCGGGTAATTTCTCAAAAGATGTGAGAAATATGCAATGACGCTCATGTGTTTGATTATGGTTCGTGTTTCGCTCATAATCTTCCGACTAGAAATGAGTCGGGAATCAAACACCTAATAGGGGCGAATCACGGGGATTGTGTCATATCTAACTCCAGCGCAGAACAAACTAATCGAACCAAGTCGAACAGGTTAGCGAAGGGTTGTAATGATAGCTTAGGGTAAATATACATTTGGGAATGTGGAGCTAAGTAGAGGATAGCAAGTGACCCTAAACAAAACGACCATAAACATAACATGATAAACCAATGAAAACTATATCCAACAACCATAATAACCCAACAACCTTATGTAAGCACAATGATCTCTATCATCAAACACCATCAAAATCTGAAAACTCAATAAAATCTCATAAGCACATGTGTCTCCAAGCTCATCACCCAAATAAAGTACCAACCTCCTCACTGAAATAAATATATGTTTATAAAACTCAATGAAGAACAAGAGAAAGGTCTCCTCAAACATAATACATGTATGGATAATCTCTAGAATAAGCACGGGGGGAAATAGGAGAAAAATAGTATGAGCTAGACATGAATAGAGTCATATGAAACTAACAACCAACGACATAACCAAAAGCCCACAAAATCACTGTAACACACAACAAACCCACCATCACTAAGCTATCCTCTAGGTAAGAAGAGGGACAATTTGGCTCATGTGGAGGCTAAACAATGTGGCTACAAAGGAATAGGAAAAGGCAAAAGCTTGGCTTATCCTACTGTCAGATTACGTTCAAGGTAGGCTATTTGGCTATGTAGCTCAATTCTAGCGAACGTGTTATCATCCCTGGTCTCAAGAAAAGTCGACTACGCTGGAAAAGAACTGACACAATACTTAGATCCCCTAACTAGCACACAAAATGAATGGAACTCGCAAGGAGTTCAAGAAGGCTCAATCCTCACAGGCTAGTCGAAATGCGCCTCTAAAGGTAGTCATCCAAGCCACCAACTAAGCAAACCTAGATCTCCTAAGCTATGTGGAAAACAGTCAGACTCTAGGTCCTAAAATAGGCACAGGGCTAAGGAAATATGAGTTTGCATAAGATCAGACTACAGAAGTACACACCAGAGGCAAGCATGCTAGTTCACAACTCAACCATCTTATCGAAAACTAAACATGAATATGAAATATATAAACTATGTAATGAATGCAAGATGAATATGCGAAATATATACAAAAATAATATATGCAATGAACTAAACTATAACTATATGAAACTAAATGCACAAACAAATGGATGGAAGTGACAATGGTGTTGACATAAACTATATTTATATTGCCCTAACTCTACACAAGTATAGTGGAGGTAAGGGGTCGAACCACAGGGACAAGGTTAGTCAAACAGTTGGTCTCAATATAGGGATTTAAGGGTGTTAAGGTGAATGAAACTAATTAAAACCAAGATTGGTTGCAAAGCTACAACTAGTATGAATCGAGAGGAGAAGATGTGAGAATGATTAGTTCCACCCTAGAAAGGTACCACAAACATTCAACAATGAGAGGAAGTTGCAGGCTCTAAGGCCAATTGAACGACCTATAATCGCCCTATGTCTCATTGGGAGTGGCAGGACAAGATTCAAAGTGAATCGTAATGATGATTGAATAAGTTTCAACTAAACCCTAACCCAAGAATAAGGGGTTCCACTCTAGGGTTCCACTAATCAAACCCTAGGAAACTACTCACACATCATGACGAAGAAACTAAGCATTATATTCAACAAGAACAAGAAACTAAACATGGAAAACTTCTATGAGCAACAAAAGCAATAATAGGCAATGATAAAGAGAACTGGAGGAACAAGAACATAAAAGTAACAACTCTATGCTAGATACCCAAACAAATCCAAGCACACAATCACCAAAAAGAGAAAAGAGTCATGGAAAGCATTCAAGACCAACTACCAACATTAGTAAATGATTCTATAAGCAAAAAAAAGAAAGATACTCATACCATAAATAAAATCACAAAAGGTTTAGAAGATGTCATCCACAAGTGTAGCTGATGTGCAAATTTATTTAACCGCAAGCGCACGGCGTACGTGTAGCTGCGGGTCGAACATAAGGAAGCTTGGGACAATGGACTTTACGATTTAAATTGATTATGTTGCTAGAGGGATAAAAATATTGATTGGTTTGAACTGACAACTACAAGTGCGATAATTAAAATGGTTTTAAACTATATGATGATGAAATCTAAGGTGTCGGGAATCCCCTAAAGTCTTGCATGATCCAATTCTCATTAGTGTCTATGAAGTGTCAGATTAATTATGTGATTAAACATGATCTTGTTAATCTCAAACTCTCGCACTATTGATTAACTATTAGATTTAGACCTTACTAATTCAATTCTAACACGTTAGTTTTGTTGAACGAATTAATAAGAATTTAACTAAAATTTACCCTAAGTTCTATTGACTAGTCGGATTAGTCGATCCCAATCTCACACGCTAGTTCTATTGACTAGTCCGACAAATCATATTTAATTTATGGTTAATTTGCATAATTCAAACACTTTAATCCATAGTTTCATAAACACGTCCGAGAATCAATTCATGCTCAACTAATAGGTTCAAACCCTAACCCTAGAAAATGGATCTACTCACTAGACATGGTAAATGCAATGAATACTACATCAAATTTAATGCTAAACATGAATAACAATGAATTAAAAGCTAAACTAGGATGAGCAATAATGAAATACTTAATGACAATAACAATAAGTACTAAAATAATAATGAAGGAATACAAACTAAACTTTTTATTAGAGAAAGATTAATTAAAATAACTAAGATTCAAAGTTCACCAAGAAAAGCTTAAATTAATACAATAATTCAAAAACAAAAGAAATTAAAAGACTAAATAAACTTACAAACTTGAAGGATGAGTGAATCTCAAAGGCTAGATTAAAGTTTTTGCAACTAAATTAACACTAGAGTAATTGAAAGCTAGACTAATTGTAAAACTAAGAAAAACTAAGTAAAAAGTAAGAAGGTGGAAGAAGAGAACCCTAATCAGAATTAAGGGTCCTATTTATACTAATGAGAGTAATTAACTCTAAGCCCAAAGAAAGCCCGGAGAAAATACGCCCAAAAAGGTAAATCGGGATACCGCCGAGTCGGCTGACACAAGGAA
>CM033464.1:4409771-4478371 GCA_019425755.1 Amaranthus cruentus
TTAAGAACCAAAAAGATGAACGTGAAGAGTTTGGTGGTACTAATGGTCATCTTAGCCTTGATGATGGTGCAACCATCAATGGGAGATGGTGAATGTGTCAATGGGAGTTGCCCAAATGGCTTGTGTTGCAGCCAGTTTGGATACTGTGGCAGTGGACCCGCTTATTGTGGCGGTGCTGACGAGCAACGCGCTGCGCTATTACAGCGTATAGGTGTTAAGACTCGCAAAATTCCCACAACTAAAATTACTGGAGCTGGTGCTCCTTGAAATACCTTAACACTCTGGTTATGACTTTATGTTATGAGATAAGCTAGTATGTATATACATACTAGTTTACTACTCTCTCCTATTCAAAATAATTGTCCACTTTGGGTTGGACACGGATTTTAAGAAAATGGTAGTTGTGGTATTTTAAGTGATTATAATAATTATAAAGGTGGTTGTTGAGGTATTTAATTGATTATAATAATTAAAAAGGTGGTAAGTGGGGTATTTTAAATAATATAAGTTGGGGTAGCTGTGAATATTTAGGTCAAAAATCTATGCCAAAAATAGAAAGTGGAAAATTAGAGCGACTTGGCTAAATAAGGAAAGTGAACAATAATTTTGAATTCGAGGGAGTATTTCCAATACTAAGGTTTTTAAAAAGCATAAACTAGTTTCTTCAACTTTCAATGTTATGGCGTTTATGTTTATTGAATTAACATGGGATGTATGTATAATTACTTCTTATATAATTCACAATGTTTTTATGTTCTATCTTTAAGAAAATCTTGTGTCGACCTATATTTTTTTTTGTCTTCTTTTCATTATCAACCAAGTTGCATAATCACGAAAAACCAATAGAAATAATTTTCACTCAAACTCAAAATTAATAATCGAAACAACTTAATACTATAATGAAAATTTACATTTTTGAAACTAGCCAAATTATAATTAGTTATACATTAATTTTCCAGTGTTGAGGACCCGAAATTTGTTTGATTTGCAAGAATATAGTATTTATTAACTACAACTTGGAATTTAGATGGTATTAGGGGTGTTCAAAAATATCCGATTTTGAAAACCCGACCCGAATTTTTCGGTATCCGAATTCCAAAACAGGATAATTTACTCGGTTAATGAATTCCGTATTATCCTGATCGGGTACCCGGTTTCAAAACCGGGTATTCGGGTCAAATACGGGTGGCATTTTTCTACAACCGGATACCACTATTTGGTTAATATATTTTTTAAAAAATATTTATTTTGGAAAATGGAAACCCTAATGTACACTTGGACTTTTTTGTTTTACAGAATACTTCATGACTTCATTCATGTCATGGCATCACAATACACCACACCCACCTTCTTATATTTTCTCTCTCCTTAATTTTGTTCCTCAAAGACCACACCACACAACGTTACACCAACTTTTGACTAATAATGTTAAGTATTTCTAAAGAATTAGTATATAGATTTTATATAAAGAAGTTCTAAACAAATAAGATAAAAACAAATGCAAGTCTAAAAAAATAAGCAATACCGGATATCCGATTTTCGACTCGGTCTCAATCGGTTATCCGAATTTCGAATACTCGAATTATACCAGCTCGGCACCGGATCACAATTTTAGGTATCCAAAAAAAAGGGTACCCGGATTTTCGGATCCGGATCGACCCGTTATCAGATATTGAACACCCTTGGATGGTTAGTGATAGAAGAGTATTATATTCCACTTAAAAGCTTGTTCGGAGTAACGACTAGTGAAAAAGGAGAGGCTATGCAATATATGCCTTGACTATTCCTCCGAGCCACTAAATTCCTATGATGTGTTAAATTTCAAGGGTAATCCAAACCAAATAATACAACATCGAAAATGTAGAGATTAAGCTAAAGATTTAGCTAAAGATAAGGTAATTTCCCAAGTTTACTAGATGATAATCTTAATAGTTTCATAACACTAGAATGTTTGTGAATTATATAATTACATTTTAAACATATATACTGAAAAATAAATCTTCAATAGTGAATAACGATAACTCACACCCCACGGCCTAAATTAGTTCATCTAAAAAGGTTAAATAAAATGTATTTTTAAATATAAAAATACGCTTAATCATTTCTAATGAATAAAAAAAAGTTTATTATTCTAATCGATTATTTGTATTTACTATTGATTGCCAATTTATAACATAATTAAAAATTAAACACAAACATTTGTACACCAAGTACATTTCGCGTGATTTGGAAAAACCGTTGGAGGTTTAAACAAAGGCGGAAGAAAAAGAGACAAACATTTCGAAGGCCTTGTGCGAATTAAAACAGTAGAATGCTATAAAGACTATTAATTATATCACCCATGACTCAGTGTTTTATATAAAATTTAAAACCTATTTATGTTTAAAAGCTAAACTTATATTGTACGAAATCAGATAGACATTATCATCACTCTATAGACTTCACTTCCATAGTTTGAAAAGTATACCAAGATACCTAGTTAACATACAAATTATTGTGTAAGATTAATAATTGAAAATTCCGATCCAAAATAAATTGTAAGAGAAATTGCTCATAAATTAACCTAACTCAATGTAATTCCCAAATTTGCTGAATCGCCTGAATATATAAATTCGCTAGACTCAAAATATCATAGTAGTTATACAAAGCTAAAAAAACATGCCATGTTTGTCTAGCTCTACATTCAATATTATCATTTTTATATACACTTCACATTAAGTATTTAGAAATGTATAAAATACTTTTTTTTTTTGAGATGAAAAATACTTATATTTTAAAAAGATAAAAGATGGAAAGAAACATAGCCTGATAATTTTGAAAATTCCAACCATCATTTATTTATATGCTGATTTTCAAACAATCATCTTCAACAATAACAATATTTAGTGTACTACTAATAGCTCTAACTTGGATAATATCAGTTTAAAAGAAGAATAATTTTCTTCGTCTCTAATTCCATGTATCCTCTACATTCACTACTTAAGTTGTGCATTACCCTATAAATACCCTTCTATTACAACCTTAATCACCAAAAAAGTCATCTACAAGGAAAATAAAATAATATATTGATAAAATATAAAAATAAAATAAGAACCAAAAACATGAACATGAAGAGTTTGGTGGTACTAATGGTCATCTTAGCCTTGATAATGGTGCAACCATCAATGGGAGATGGTGAATGTGTCAATGGGAGTTGCCCAAATGGCTTGTGTTGCAGCCAGTTTGGATACTGTGGCAGTGGACCCGTTTATTGTGGCGGTGCTGACGAGCAACGCGCTGCGCTATTACAGCGTATAGGTGTTAAGACTCGCAAAATTCCCACAACTAAAATTACTGGAGCTGGTGCTCCTTGAAATACCTTAACACTCTGGTTAATACTTTATGTTATGAGATAAGCTAGTATGTATATACATACTAGTTTACTACTCTCTCCTATTCAAAATAATTGTCCACTTTGGGTTGGACACGGATTTTAAGAAAATGGTAGTTGTGGTATTTTAAGTGATTATAATAATTGTAAAAGTGGTTGTTGGGGTATTTAATTGATTATAATAATTGAAAAGGTGGTAAGTGGGGTATTTTAAATAATATAAGTTGGGGTAGTTGGGAATATTTAGGTCAAAAATCTATGCCAAAAATAGAAAGTGGAAAATTAGAGTGACTTGGCTAAATAAGGAAAGTAAACAATAATTTTGAATTCGAGGGAGTATTTCCAATACTAAGCTTTTTAAAAAGCATAAACTAGTTTCTTCAACTTCCAATATAATTACTTCTTATATAATTCACAATGTTTTTATGTTCTATCTTTAAGAAAATCTTGTGTCGACCTACATTTTTTTATGTCTTCTTTTCATTATCAACCAAGTAGCATAATCACGAAAAACCAATAGAAATAATTTTCACTCAAACTCAAAATTAATAATCGAAACAACTTAATACTATAATGAAAATTTACATTTTTGAAACTAGCCAAATTATAATTAATTATACATTAATTTTCCAGTGTTGAGGACCCAAACTTTGTTTGATTTGCAAGAATGTAGTATTTATTACCTACAACTTGGAATATTGATGGTATTAGGCGTGTTCAAAAATATCTGGTTTTGAAAACCCGATCTGAATTATTTGGTATCTGAATACGAAAACCGGATAATTTACTCGGTGATTGAATTTCGGATAATCCTGATCGGGTACCCATTTTCAGAACGGGGTATTCGGGTCGAATACGGGTCACAATTTTCTAAAACCGGATACCCACTATTCGGTTTATATATTTTTTCTAAAATATTTATTTTGGAAAATGGAAACCATGATGTGTACACTTGGACCTTTTGTTTTACAGAATACTTCATGAATTCATTCATGTGATGGCGCCACAGTACACCACACCCACCTTCTTATATTTTCTCACTCCTTAATTTTTTTCCTCAAAGACCACACCACACAACTTACACCAATTTATGACTAATAAAGTAAAGTATTTCTAAAGAATTAGTATATATATTTTATATAAAAAGTTCTTAAAAAATAAGAGAAAAACAAATTCATGTCTATGAAAATAAGCAATACCTAATATCCGGTTTTCGACTAGGTTAGAATCGGTTATCCGAATTTCGAATACCCCATTTATACCGGGTCGGATTTTCAGATCCGGAACGACCTGGTATCAGATTTTAAACACCCTTAGATGGATTGTGATAGAAGAGTATTATATTCCACTTAAAAGCTAGTTCGGAGTAAAGACAAGTGAAAAAGGAGAGGCTATGCAATATATGCCTTGACTATTCCTCCGAACCACTAAATTCCTATGGCGTGTAAAATTTCAAGGGTAATCCAAACAAAACATTACAACATCGAAAATACAGAGATTAAACTAAAGATTTAGCTAAAAATAATGTAATTCCCCAAGTTTACTAGATGATAATCTTAATAGTTTTGTAACACTAGAAAATAAAAGATAATAATAACTTGGTTAAATACCGGAAAGATATAATTTGCTATAATGTTTGTGAATTATATAATTACATTTTAAACATATATACTGGAAACATAAATCTTCAATAGTGAATAATATAACTCGCACCCCACGGCCTAAATTAGTTCATTTAAAAAGGTTAAATAAAATGTATTTTAAAATATAAAAATACGCATAATTATTTCTAATGAATAAAAAAAGTTTATTATTATAATCGATTATTTGTATTTACTATTGATTGCCGATTTATAACATAATATAAAATTAATCACAATCATTTGTGCACCAAGTATATTTCGCGTGATTCGGAAAAACCATTGGAGTTTTAAACAAAGGCGGAAGAAAAAGAGACAAACATTATGAAGGCCATGTGCTAATTAAAACAGCAGAATGCTATAAACACTATTACTGATATCACCCATGACTTAACATTTTATATAAAATTTTATACCTTTTTATGTTTAAAAGCTAAACTTATATTGTACGAAATAGGATAGACCCTTTATGTGAATCCAGTGCGGTGAGACATATTGAACATGCTTTATCAATTTCCATAGTCATTATATATCATCACTCTATAGACTTCACTTCCCTAGTTTGTAAAGTATACCGAGATAACTAGTTAACATACAAATTATAGTGTACGATTAATATTTGAAAATTCCAATCCAAAATAAATTGTAAGAGAAATCGCTCATCAATTCCAAAACAATGATTTGCGTGTAACTGCCACAAATGTGTTTTTCTTTGGGGGATGGGTTTATCACCAAGTCACGCTATAGTGACGCCTTGATAATTGACTGCATTTTACTCTTATATTATTTTATCACATTTAATATAGCTGGAAGAGTATAATATATCACCTTATAATATGTCCTTTTTATTTGTGGCATACAATGTGTAATAGAAGTAGTACAAAAGTATGATCCAATTATTTTTTTTGGAATAATTAGTGACCAAATCATTATGGATTTAAATAAACTAACAAACAAAATATTATGACCCAACTTGAACTGAATTAAGTTGATTAAAAAACATGTAAATAAAACTGTTAAGATATATCTGTATACACCACAACATAAATTAAACTATCTCAATGCCATAATATGTAAATTCCCTAGACTCAAAATATCATACTGGTTATAAAATGCTAAAAACACATGCCATGTTTGTCTAGTTCTACATTCAATATTATCATTTTTTTTATACATTTCGCATTTGGTATTTGGAAATGTATAAAATACCTATATTTTAATAGAACAAAAAATGGAAAGAAATATAGCATGATAATTTTGAAAATTCCAACCTTTATTTATTTATATGCTGATTTTCAAACAATCATCTTCAACAATAACAATATCTAGTGTAGTACTAATATAGGGATGGCAATTCAGTCCGAATCCGACCCTAATCCGACTCGATCCGAGGAAAATAATTCGATTCGAGTCCGAGGAAAAAGTCATCCGACTCCGACTCCGACTCCGACTTTACGATCCGAGTCCGAGTTAGAGACGGACCGGAGTTGGACCTTATTAAAAATCCGAGACTCCGACCCGACTCCGACCCTGAAGGACATCCGACTTTGAATTTGACTTTTACACTAATATTTTGTTTCCTTTAAAACTCTAGATGTGATTAGTTCAAGCTCTCTCTTATACTAATTGTAATTTTCGATTTTGAAAAAGTAATTGGTATTTTTATTTAGATTAATGAATCAAGCTAAGACAAATGAAATCAAGATAAATAAAATACGCCAAATCAAAATACGATAAAATTTTGTTAAGTTTTAGTAGTTGGATTATTTCTGTTGTTAAAATTGAATTCAAATTAAAGTACATATTTATTTGTTAAATTGTATATGAAAAATATATTTGTTGATTTTGTATGCTGTAAAACCATTAGTATAATATCACAACGATACTGTTTGATAATAGTCCGACTCTGCATCCGACTCCGTTGGAGATCCGAGAGTCCGAGTCGGGGCAAACTTGGAGTATGCATAATCCGACTCCGAGTGGAGGTGGACTGAAAACAAAAGTCCGACAATTATCCGGAGCAAAGTCGGAGTATGTATAATCCGAGCCGAGTCCGACCCATTGCCATCCCTATACTAATAGCTCTAACTTGGATAGCGGTTTCAAATCATCATCATCATCATCATCATCCTACCCAGTGTATGCCGCTCATAGAAAACTATGGACAGGGTCTGGGGAGGGAAGGACAGCGGCAACTCATACCCATTAAGGAGAGCGCGAGCAAAAAGGAGTCCCCCGGCTCAAGAAAGACTAAGAGAAGCCCCTGCGATGTAGATAAAAACAAAAAAGATGCAAAAAACCATAAAACAATAAAAACTAAAGAGAAACGGTGCAACAACAACCAAAAAAACTAAAAGAAACTAAAATAGCGAGAGAATTGGCCCCCCAAAAGAAACTCTAAAAGAAAACACTAGTCTAAAACATGGATAAGACGCCTCCAACTACCCATATCCCTAGTCAGGTCCATAGAGAGGTTTAAATTAAGTAGGTTAGCCTTTATTTGCTCAATCAAAGATCTCCTAGGCCTTCCTCGACTACTCTTATCCTCTACTATGATGCTTTCAGCCCTTCTCACAAGGGCGTCGAAAGACTTCATCTGCACATGCCCAAACCATCTCAATCTATTTTCACGCATTTTCTCAGAGATAGGGGCAACCCTTAGTGAATACCCTTTATTTATTCAAACCTTAATCCTTAAAAAAGTAATCTACACGCAAAATAAAATAATATATTGATAAAATATAAAAATAAAATACGAACCAAAAAGATGAACATGAAGAGTTTCGTGGTAATAATGTTCATCATAGCCTTGATGATAGTGCCACCATCAATGTGAGACGATGGTGAATGTGTCAATGGGAGTTGCCCAAATGGCCTTTGTTGCAGCCAGTATGGATACTGTGGCAGTGGACCCGCTTATTAAGGCGGTACTGACGAGCAACGCGCTGCGCTCTTACAGCGTAAAGGTGTTAAGACTCGCAAAATTCCCACAACTAAAATTACTGGAGCTGGTGCTTCTTGAAATACCTTAACACTCAACTTATGACTTTATGTTATGAGACAAGCTAGTATGTATATACATACTAGTTTAATATTTCCTATAATAAGCTTTTGAAAAAGCATAAACTAGTTTCTTCAAGTTTCAATGTTATGGCGTTTATGATTATTGAATCAAGATGGGATGTATGTATAATCACTTCTTATGTAATTCACAATGTTTTTATATTCGATCCTTAAGAAAATCTTGTGTCGACCTATATTTTTTTATGTCTTCTTTATATTATCAACCATGTAGCATAATTACGAAAAACCAATAGAAATAATTTTCTTTTCACTCAAACTCAAAATTAGTAATCGAAAAAACTTAATACTATAATGAAAATTTACATTTTTTAAACTAGCCAAATTATAATTAGTTATTCATTAATTTTCCAGTGTTGAGGAATCGAACTTTGTTTGATTTGCCAGAATGTAGTATATATTACCTACAACTTGGAATATTGTTGGTATTAGGGGTGTTAAAAAATATCCAGTATTGGAAACCCGACTCGAATTATTCGGTATCCGAATAAGAAAATCGGATAATTTACTAGTTAATGAATTCTGGATAATCCTGATCGGGTACACGGTTTCAAAACCGGGTATTCGGGTTGGATACGGTTTCTAGAACAGGATGCCCGGTATTCATTATATATATTTTTTTAAAAATATTTGTTTTGGAAAATGGAAACCCTAATGTACACTGAGACTTTTTGTTTTACAGAATACTTCATGACTTCATTCATGTCATGGCGCCACAGTAGACCACACCCACCTTCTTATATTTTCTCACTCCTCCATTTTGTTTTTCAAAGACCACACCACACAACGTTACACCACTTTGTGACTAATTAAGTTAAGTATTTTTAAAGAATTAGAAATAAGCTTTTATATAAAAAAAATTCTAAAAAAAATGAGAAAAAAATGATTGTTTAAGAAAATAAGTAATACCGGATATCCTGTTTTTGACTCGGTTTAAATGGGTTTTGGAATATCGGATACTCGATTTATACCGGGTCGGCACTGCATCACATTTTTAGGTATCCGACAAAAACAATACCCGGATTTTCGGATCCGGAACGACCCAATATCCGATTTTGAATACCCTTAGATAGTATGTGATAGAAGTTTATTATATTCAACTTAAAAGCTGTTCGGAGTAACAACTAGTGAAAAAGGAGAGGCTATCCAATAATATATGCCTTGAATATTCCTCCGAACCACTAAATTGCTATGACGTGTAATATTTCAAGGGTAATCCAAACCAAACAATAGAACAACGAAAATGCAGAGATTAATCTAAAGAATTAGCTAAAGATAAGTTAATTCCCCAAGTTTAGTAGATGATAATCTTAATAGTTTTGTAACACTAGATAATAAAAGATATTAAGAACTTCGTTCTTCAACAGGATATATCTGGAAACTATGATATAATTTGCTATAATGTTTGTGAATTATATAATTAGAATTTAAACATATATACGAGAAAAGTAAATCTTCAATAGTGAATAATAATAACTCGCACCCCACGGCCCAAATTAGTTCATCTAAATGGGATAAATAAAATGTATTTTTAAATATAAAAATACACGTAATCATTTCTAATGAATAGAAAAAAGTTTATTATTATAATCGATTATTTGTATTTACTATTGATTGCCAATTTATAACATAATTTAAAATTAATCACAAGCATTTGTACGCCAAGTAAATTTCGATTGATTTGGAAAAACCATTGGAGCTTTGTGCGAATTAAAACAGTAGAATGCTATAAAGACTATTGATGATATCACCCATGACTCAGCGTTTTATATAAAATTTTCAACCTATTTATGTTTAAAAGCTAACTTATATGTACGAAATTAGATAGACCCTTTATCTGAATCCAGCAGTGCGGTGAGACATATTGAACATGCTTTATCAATTTCCATAGTCATTATCATTACTCTATAGACTTCACTTCCATAATTTGAAAAGTATACAAAGATAACTCGTTAACATACAAATTTTGGTGTAAGATTAATTTTTGAAAACTCCCAACCAAAATAAATTGTAAGAGAAATTGCTCATCAACTCCAAAACAATGATTTCCATGTAGCTGGCACAAATTTAGTTTATTAGGGGATGAGTTTATGACCAAGTCACGCTATATTGACACCTTAATAATTGACTGCATCTTACTCATATTCAAAACAACCTATTTATATGCTTATTTCAACAATAACAATATCTAGTATAGTACTAATAGCTTTAACTAGGATACCGGTTTCAAAGAAGGATAATTTTCTACGTCTCTAATTGCATGTATCCTCTACATTCACTATTTAAGTTCTGCATTACCCTATAAATACCCTTCATTTATTACAACCTTAATCATTAAAAAATTAATCTACAAGCGACATAAAATAATATATTGATAAAATTTAAAAATAAAATACGAACAAAAAAGATGAACATGAAGAGTTTGGTGGTAATAATGGTCATCATAGCCTTGATGATGGTGCCACCATCAATGGGAGACGATGGTGAATGTGTCAATGGGAGTTGCCCAAATGGCCTTTGTTTCAGCCAGTATGGATATTGTGGCAGTGGACCTACTTATTGTGGCGGTGCTGACAAGCAACGCGCTGCGCTCTTACAGCGGATAGGTGTTAAGACTCGCAAAATTCCCACAACTAAAATTAGTGAAGTTGGTGCTCCTTGAAATACCTTAATACTATAATGAAAATTTACAGTTTTTAAACGAGCCAAATTATAATTAGTAATACATTAATTTTCCAGTGTATAGGACCCGAACTTTGTTTGATTTGCAATAATGTAGTATACATTACCTAAAACTTGGAATAATGATGATATTATGGGTGTTCAAATATATTCGATTTTGAGAGCCCGTCACAAATTATTCGGTATCCGAATAAGAAAACCGGGTAATTTACTCGGTTTATGAATTTCGATTAATCATGATCGGGTACCTGGTTTCAAAACAGGGTATACGGGTCAGCTACGGGTCACATTTTTCTCAAACCGGATACTCGCTATTCGGTTTATATATTTCTTAAAAAATATTTATTTTGGAAAATGGAAACCCTAATGTACACATAGACTTTTTGTTTTACATAATACTTCATGACTTCATTCATGTCATGGCGGTACCATACACCACACCCAACTTCTTATATTTTCTCACTCCTTAATTTTGGTCCTCAAAGACCACACCACACAACGTTCCACCAATTTATGACTAAATATGTACAGTATTTCTAAAGAACTAGTAAATAGATTTTATATACAAAAGTTCCATAAAAATAAGAGAAAAATAAATACATGTTTAAGAAAATAAGCAATACTGGAAATCCGGTTTTCGACTCGGTTTGAATCAGGAATCGGGATTTCAAATACTCGATTTATACCGAGTCGGCACCGAATCCTGTTGTTGAAGAGTATTATATTCCGATTTTGAAAAAAGGGTACCCGGATTTTCGGATCCGGATCGACCTGGTATCCGATTTTGAACACCCTTAGATGGTTTGTGATAGAAGAGTATTATATTCCACTTAAAAGCTTGTTCGGAGTAACGACTAGTGAAAAAGGAGAGGCGATGCAATATATGCCTTGACTATTCCTTCGAACCACTAAATTCTTATGGCTTGGAAATTTCAAAGGTAATCCAAACCAAAAAATACAACATCGAAAATGCAAAGATTAAGCTAACGATTTAGCTTAAGATAAGGTAATCCCCAAGTTTACTAGATGATAGTCTTAATAGTTTTGTAACACTAGAAAATAAAAGATATCAAGAACTTGGTTCCTCAACAGGATATATGTGGAAACTATGATATAATTTGCTAAAATGTTTGTGAATTATATAATTACATTTTAAACATATATACTGGAAAATTAAATCTTCAATAGTGAATAATAATAACTCGCACCCCACGGCCCAAATTAGCTCATCTAAAAAGGTTAAATAAAAAGTATTTTTAAATGAAAAAAAACGCTCAATCATTTCGAATGAATAAAAAAAATTTTATTATTATAATCGATTATTTGTACTTACTATTGATTTGCCAATTTATAACATAATTTAAATTTAATCACAAACATTTGTACACCAAGTACATTTTGCGTGATTCGGAAAAACCATTGGAGTTTTAAACAAAGGCGGAAAAAAAAGAGACAAACATTTTGAAGGCCTTGTGCGAATTAAAACAGTGTTTTAAAGACTATCAATGATATCACCCATGACTCACCTTTTTATATAAAATTTTAAACCTATTTATGTTTATAAGATAAATTTAGATTGTTTGAAATTAGATAGACCCTCTATCCGAATCCAGTACGGTGAGACATATTGAACATGCTTTATCAATTTCCATAGTCATTATCATCACTCTATAGACTTTACTTCCATAGTTTGAAAAGTATACCAAGACAACTAGTTAACATACAAATTATAATCGATTATTTGTATTTACTATTGATTGCTAATTTATATCATAATTTAAAATTAAAAACAAAACATTTGTACACCAAGTACATTTCGTGTGATTCGGAAAAACTATTGGAGTTTTAAACAAAAGCGAAAAAAAAGAGACAAACATTTTGAAGGCCTTGTGCGAATTAGAACAGTAGAATGTTGTAAAGACTATTGATGATATCACCCATGACTAAGCGTTTTATATAAAATTTTAAACCTTTTTATGTTTAAAAGCTAAAACTTATATTATACGAAATTAGATAGACTCTTTATCTAAATCCAGTGCGGTGAGACATATTGAACATGCTTTACAAATTTCCATAGTGATTATCATCACTCTATAGACTTCACTTCCATAATTTGAAAAGTATACCTATGGATGGCAATGAGTCGGACTCGGCTCAGATTATACATACTCCGATTTTGCACCGGATAATAGTTGGAGTTTTTTTTTCAGTTCACCTCAACTCGGAGTCGGATTATGCATACTCCAAGTTTGTCCCCACTCGGATTCTCGGATCTCCAACGGAGTCGGATTATTATCAAACAGTATCGTTGTGATAATCGGCTATCCAAAATTTTGATACCTGATTTATACCAGGTCGGCACCGGATCACATTTTTAGGTATCCGAATAAAAGGGTAACCGAATATTCGGATCCGGATCGACACAGTATCAGATTTTGAACACCTTTAGATGGTTTGTGATAGAAGAGTATTATATTCCACTTAAAAGCTTGTTCGGAGTAACGACTAGTGAAAAAGGAGAGGCTATGCAATATATGCCTTGACTATTCCTCCGAACCACTAAATTCTTATGGCTTGGAAATTTCAAGGGTAATCCAAACCAAACAATACAACATCGAAAATGCAGAGATTAAGCTAAAGATAAGGTAATTCCCCAAATTTACTAGATGATAATCTTAATAGTTTTGTAACACTAGAAAATAACAGATGTCAAGAACTTGGTTCCTCAACAGGATATATGTTGAAACTATGATATAATTTGCTATAATGTTTGTGAATTATATAATTACATTTTAAACATATATAGTGGAAAATTAAATCTTCAATAGTGAATAATAATAACTCGCACCCAACAGCCCAAATTAGTTCATCTAAAAAGGTTAAATAAAAAAAAGTTAAATAAAAAAATACACTCAATCATTTCTAATGAATAAAAAAACGTTTATTATTATAATCGATTATTTGTATTTACTATAGATTTGCCAATTTATAACATAATTTTAATTTAATCACAAATATTTGTACACCAACTACATTTCGCGTGATTCGGAAAAACCATTAGAGTTTTAAACAAAGGCGGAAGAAAAAGAGACACACATTTTGAAGGCCTCGCACGAATTAAAACAATAGAATGCTATAAAGACTATTAATGATATCACCCATGACTCAGCGTTTTATATAGAATTTTAAACCTATTTATGTTTAAAAGCTAAACTTATATTGTACGAAATTAGATAGACCATTTATCTGAATCCAGTGCAGTGAGACATATTGAACATGCTTTAGCAATTTCCATAGTCATTATCATCACTCTATAGACTTCACTTCCATAGTTTGAAAAGTATACCAAGATAACAAGTTAACATACAAATTATAGTATAAGATCAATATTTGAAAATTCCAATCCAAAATAAATTGTAAGAGAAATTGCTCATCAGATCCAAAACAATGATTTGCTTGTAGCTGCCACAAATTTGTTTTTTTTAGGGGATGAGTTTATCACCAAGTCACGCTATATTGACACCTTGATAATTGACTGCATCTTACTCATATTTTATTTTATCACATTTAATATAGCTAGAAGAGTATAATATATCACCTCACAATGTCCTTTCACTACTAGAAAAAAAGTCTCACTACAAAAAAACACGGAGCTTTTCGACGGAAAAACATTGGTTTTTTCGACGGTTTTAAGCGTCGGAAAATACACGACGCTTGATAAAGCGTCGAAAAAAATGGCGTAGCAAATTTTCGACGCTTTTTTTTAGACGCTTATGTCCGTCTAAAATATTATTTTTTTCGACGCTTTTAGCCGTAGAGAATGAGATTTGGCGCCCTAAAAATAAACTACTATGAAAACATTTTCGACGCTTTAAAGCGTGGAAAAAATATTTTGTACCTTAAATCCATACTACAATTTGTGGGATTTTAGACGCTTTAAAGCGTGGAAAAAACTCAATATTTTCGACGCTTTTAAGCGTCGAAAATACCAAATCTTTTGGACAATATTAAGAGTCGAAAACTGCTTAATATTTTAGACGCTTTTATACGTCTAAATGAAAATAAACCCTTTAAAATCCTTGATATCCGGATATATACAAAGTATCTTAGAAACTATGGCTTCACTTTGCCTATAAACAAACATTGCAAAAATAATTTTTATTAATAATCAGAAAATCACATATACATTCTATATAATTACATAAATGTTTAAAATAACCAAAATATTGAATTCCATAGCCAAATAAAAATTACATCTCAACAAATAACTTCCAAATCAATTGTATTAACAAATATCAACAAAGGCTTGCTCCTCAACAGTTGTGTGAGCTCCATCAACATGTTTATTTGGCCTTCAACAAACAAGTAATTCTTCTATCAATTGACATCTTTAGTAGTAGAAAATATGATTCAAAACGACCATTGTGTGACCTACTTAGTTATCCAGTTCTTTCCTTGGCGAGTGTTACACCTCAAGTCCCACAGTGCAAACGAACCATCTCTTGACCCATAAACAAGAAGATCTGTTTTGGGTAAACACGACAACATATCAACTAATGTACAATAATAAACACACTAAACAATTGAAATAAAAGGATAATTTTCTCACCGAAATTTAATTTGTAGGGTGATTTGAGACAAATTTAACACTGCACAACATTTTTTTTTGCTCAACATCCCATAACCTTAATTTGCAAAGACAAATAACGCTAATCTAAGTAAACTTTTAACCAAATCAGTATACTCTTTCAAACTAAGGGCTACTCTAAAATCTTGGCTACTTCTCAACGTCTAAATATTGGAAAGAATTTGTTAAAAATGATATAAGAATTAGACAAAATTAGTTAGGGACAAAATAGATTGCAATTGACAGATCAATAATTCAATTTAAAGATGTTGAATTCCACCAACTTTACCAACTCAACTTTAGACCCACCGTAAATTGATCAAGCTAGACTCAATACAACAACATAAAGCTTTCTTTTCATTAAATAATAAATATCTAACAAAAAACTCAGCAAATGATAGCTTTTAAAAGAGATAGATAGTGAGAAGAAACTCACTACTACCTGTAATTCAATCCCCTAACACAAACTGCACATGAATTAAAACAAACTCCACTTAAAATTAAAAGCCCTAACCCAAAAGATCAGTAATTCAAAGAATGAAATAATGTAACACAATGCAAATAATCAATGGTAGTAATGGAGGAGAACTCAGAAAAAAGAAATATTCAAGATTATAGACTTTGCTACAGAAATTTACAAGAAAAAAGAGAAAAAAAGTAACAAAAACTACCTGATACTGATCCACCATAATCAGCATAACACAGGTTCGAATTGGATCAACATACCACACCAAAACCTCATTTGCTTAAACGTGACAATACTACACTTGGAAATCTAAAAATCCATAAAGATGAAACT
Organism: Amaranthus cruentus; assembly: GCA_019425755.1. NCBI lineage: Eukaryota > Viridiplantae > Streptophyta > Magnoliopsida > Caryophyllales > Amaranthaceae > Amaranthus > Amaranthus cruentus. The sequence goes on from CM033464.1 coordinate 4,425,971, forward strand.
ACCCAAAAATTATGAAACACAGCTAATAATTTCCTACAGGGCATGTAAAACTCAGTCTAGTAATCCACATTCCAATCATAAACTTCATTTCTTCAAAATCAACCATGAACGAATACTACATAATCAAACTCCGCCACAAACTAGATTAAAACATCCACGCAGAACCAAATTACTAAACATTATATCTCATTCCAATCACTAACAAGTCATCAATTATCATATCAAGTCAATGTCATCAATTCAACATACCATCATCTTACAACAAATTGATCTTTTCATACTCGCAACAAAATATCACAACTTCGACCAATTTAAATATCTTACAACAAATACATTGGCTCACTAAGAAGTCCAGCAATCGGCCGAGCATGCCGGTTGCTGCCTCAGGATTTTGTGTTGGCATCTTAGCTGTGAATATGCTTTCAATACTTCAAACTTTACTGAATCTGATAGCAAAGATAATGCATGGGAATATGCTTCTGCTTCTTCTTCTTCTTTATGTAGGTCCCAGTAAGGCTTCATTTCTTCTTTTGAGCTTGACCCCGTTTTTGTAAGATTTATGTTTGGTTTTACTTCAAGTTGTGTGTGTGATTGTGTATGTATATGAAATCAGATTCAACTACACCTTTTGTATTGATAAAACAACTAATTTTTTATAATTTATGAAATGATGACTTGAATTTTTTTGTCTTTTTTAAAATTAAGCTAATTTGACTTAGTAGTGGTGTTATTGGTCAATTTAGTATTATGATATCTATTAGGCAGCAACAACTTGCAATCATGTTGTTGTGATATAAGGCAACAACCAAAGCAAACACAAAGGAAAAAAAGTGAAGATATAAGGCATCAAGTATAAGGAAGCAACACTAATCTATTCATTATATCCCAAAACCTAAGATAGGATATTTATTCTATGAATATTTTGTTCATTACATAGCAACAAATCAGTAGAATATGAACAACACAATAGCACAGTCAGCAGCACAACAGCACAGAACAACAACAAAACGACAAATCAGTGCAGAATATCAGCAACACAACATCGTAAATCAGCAACATAGCAACACAAATCATGAACAAATCGCACAAATGCAAAGATTATCAACTAATTACACAACAGAGCAAGCAACAGAGCAACAGATCAGCAGATCAGCAACTGATAAATGCACAACTGATTCGTACAACAACAGATTTGATCCAACACAACATCATAGATGACTGAAACATGTCATTCTTTTTCTTAGGTGATTTAGTGCACATACAACACAACAATAATTTGATTAATATACAGCACAACATAGCGCAGCACAACAACATCAACAAATTAATGCACAAGGAGAACCAATACTTCACGAAAAGAACTAACTCTTACTGACTCTTAAACTTCCACTTGAGCAAATAACTTTACTTCAAACTTTGAGTTAGATTGGTCAAATGGTCTTAATTAACATATACAACAAGCATAAACTAAAAAGAAAGGTCAGTCATCTTAAGAATTCGTACTTCATATAAAATCAAACTAAAATGAATAAACCTTAAATCATGGAGTACTTCTTTTATGTAGGTAAAGTTGAACATTAAGGATCTAAAATAGAAATTAGAAACAATATAGTAAGAAGTTACCATTTATTCCAATTAATCCATTGTCTCAAACAACCATCCCATCTAAAATCTTATAATATAAATCCATCTAAAAAGAGTTAGCTTTACTAGATACTAAATCCAACTTCTAGCTATTATATTTATAACAATTCCCAAACATTAATCGCAAGAATGAGAAATTGGATACATAATAAAAAGAAACAAAAACTACCTGATAGGGGGCGCGCTGGATCGGAGAAGAAGTGCTGCAGGCCGCCGCTGCTACAGGTCTCCGGTTGGAGGAGGTTGGTCTGCTCAGGGCCGCCGGTAGCAGTAGTAATGGAGAAAGGTATGCTATTAGGGTTAGTCTGAGCGGGATCGAAGGGTTTGGGGAATGAGGTTGTACTGTATGCGTGAAGAGGGAGGCGGGATTCTAAATTTTTTTGGGAACTTAAGGGGCTATCCCTTAGGGTTAGATTTCTTTTTTTGTTTTGTGACGATTTATTAATATTTTCCACCGTATTTAAGCGTCGAAAATTAAGCGTCTAAAGGCTCTGTTTTTTTCTTTTAGACGGTTACTCAAGCGTCTAGAATTAAGTGTCTAAAAACACTATGTTTTTTAGTAGTGTCTCTAGCAACACTTTAGTTGCAACACTTAGTTTATATGTTGCATTTGATTAGAAATTTAATATCTTACAAAAAAAAATTAAAAAGTGTTGCTTAAATAGTATGATGCAACATTTTAAGAAAAAGTAACACTTTAATATAACTTTTAAAAAAGGTGAAATTTTATGCGGGAGAATTTTTCCTCTTTAAAGCAAATAAATGAAAAAAATAAAAATAGTTAATAGTTAAATTAAAAAACATAGTTGCCACATGCCACTGCATTTTCCTTCTATCCTTCTTCTCTATCAGAAGTTAAGGCTCTAAAAAACTGACAATGTGGCTTCTCTTCAATCAACTCTTGTGGATTTGGTAAGCTTTCTCGTTTTGTTGAAGATTTTTCGTTTGGTTTTTCAATTTTAATTTAATCAATTTTGTGTTGTTTGAAATAAGTTACTGATCTGTTGAATTGGATCATTTTTTATGGAGTATCAATCAATTTTATTTTCTCGCCTTATGTCATTTTGTCTCGCCAACTATGAATTGGTTATCTCACCTACTATCAATTGGTTATATCGCCTTTTGTTTATTTGTGATTTATCTCGCCTTTATTCAATTTGTTAATTTTAATCGATTTTAAAAGGAATGTATTTTGGTTTTAGGGTTCTGCTCTTTAGTTAAATTTTGTATTGCTATTTGAATTAATTTTGTGTTGTTTGATGTCATTAATGTCTTCTGTTGTTGTCGCGACTCGCGAGTTTCTGTCACTACTATCGCATATTACTGTGGTTGTTATCGTCATGTCGTTGTGGCGAGCTGTTGTCATTTCTTGTACATGATGTTGTTGCTGCTGTCGTTATGTTGCTATCGCTGCTATTTTGTGTTGCTATCGCTAATGTTGTATGATGTCGTCTTGTTGCTATGTGTTGTTGTTACAAAACATATAGCAACTGATTTTTTTATATAATTATTTTTTGACTTTTTTTAAAAAAAAATTTATTAACGCTAAAAAGTTTAGCAAAAGAAAAATACATAACCCAAAATATAGGTTCTTGGTCTTATAAAACTTTAAATGCGAACCTTTATGGGAAATTGCACTTGCTGTAAACATGGTTAAGATGTTTCCCATTTAGAGTTCATACTTACCTTTGATTAATGTGCTTATGTTTGCTGGCATTTAAAGTTTTTTAGTTCCTTAAAATCTACTTGAATAAATTTCATAAATAAAAAATGTATCTTCATAGTTCCTTAAAATGTATCTCCGAGATATGACTTAAGTGCTTATGCAGATTGTAATAGCAGTTCTTCAGATCTCAAAATAGAAATGGCAAAGCAATTTGTGGATCTGTTAACAAAAGAGTTGAAGCTGCAGGAAGGTGTTGCAGCAGAGCATGCACTGCATATGAATGCCACTTTAACAGAAGCCAGACGATGAGACGAGTGCTTCTCAGTACCAAAGAGATGCTGATAAATGCGTTGCAGCGACAGAAACCTGTGAGGGAGCTAGAGAGCATTCCGAGGCTTTGTTGAGGAAGGAGATGAAGATGACTTCATTATGGGAGCGAAGAGCTCGCACAATTGGCTGAGAAGGTGAATAGTAATTCAAGCGTTGAACTTGAACGCCACAGTCTTCTTTTTCAGGAGTCACACTTGTGGTTCACATATTTATTCTTTGTCCTAGCCGCTAGTTGTTATCGAAACATCCGTTGCATTAAGAATATAAATACATTGAGGATTAGTTGAAAACTATTAAGTTTTTGTCTTGAAACTGTTGGAAAAAAAGGTTACATTACTAGTATAGTGAAGGTAGAAATTAGAGATTGTGTATTAGTCTTTAAAAATATTATTATGCAGCAACGTCAAGTATCCCAATCAGTAGCAAACACACACTGATGACACATAACAAACGTTAAACTTATTGAATTATGGCTACATAAGCATAGGTAAAACGCAACAATCTTTAGCTGTGGTTTGTGTCGTATTGAATATTTTTTTCCTTGTTTTCAAAGTCATAGTCTAAAATGTGACGGAGGTAGTAATTATTTTAGAAAGGTATTATTTTTCATATACTAATCATATATTTATGTTATTATTACAGATTGACATTGATCTTCGTTTGGGGACTTGATAATATTGACACCAAATGATATGTCCACCAAGTTTTATAGATAGTAGTTTACTCTTTCCAATAATAAGCTTTTGAAAAAGAATAAACTAGTTTCTTCAACTTTCAATGTTATGGCGTTTATGTTTATTGAATTAACATGGGATGTATGTATAATTACTTATTATGTAATTCACAATGTTTTTATGTTCGATATTTAAGAAAATCTTGTGTCGACCTATATTTTTTTTATGTCTTCTTTATATTATCAACCAAGTAGCATAATCACGAAAAACCAATAGAAATAATTTTCTTTTCACTCAAACTCAAAACTAATAATCGAAAAAACTTAATACTATAAAAAAAAATTTACATTTTTTAAACTAGCCAAATTATAATTAGTTATATATTAATTTTCCAGTGTTGAGGACCCGAATTATGATTGATTTGCAAGAATGTAGTATTTATTACCTACAACTTGGAATATTGATGGTATTAGGGGTGTTCAAAAAAATCCGATTTTGAAAACCCGACCCGAATTATTCGGTATCCGAATACGAAACCGGATAATTTACTCGGTTAATGAATTCCGGATAATCCTGATTGGGTACTCGGTTTCAAAACCGGGTATTCGGGTCGAATACGGGTCACATTTTTTCTAGAACCGAATACCCTGTATTCGGTTTATATATGTTTTAAAAAATATTTATTTTGGAAAATGGAAAGCCTAATGTACACTTGGACTTTTTGTTTTACAGAATACTTCATGATTTCATTCATGTCATGGTGCCACAGTACACCACACCCACACAACGTTACACCAATTTATGACTAATAAAGTTAAGTATTTCTAAAGAATAAGTATATAGATTTTATATAAAAAAATTCTTAAGAAATAAGAGAAAAACAAATGCATGTCTAAGAAAATAAGCAATATCGGATATCCGGTTTTCGACTCGGTTTGAATCGGTTATTCGACATTCGAATACCTGATTTATACCGGATCGGCACCTCACATTTTTAGGTATCCGAAAAAAGGGTACCCGGATTTTCCGATCCGGATCGACCCGGTATCAAATTTTGAACACACTTACATTGTTTGTGATAGAAGAGTATTGTATTCCACTTAAAAGCTTGTTCGGAGTAACGACTAGTGAAAAAGGAGAGGCTATGCAATATATGCCTTGACTATTCCTCCGAACCAAAAAATTCCTATGACGTGTAAAATTTCAAGGCTAATCCAAACCAAAACAATACAACATCGAATATGCAAAGATAAAGCTAAAGATTTAGCTAAAGATAAGGTAGTTCCCCAAGTTTACTAGATGATAATCTTAATAGTTTTATAACACTAGAAAATAAAAGATAATAAGAACTTAATTCCTCAGCAGGATCTATGTAGAAACTATGATATATGAATATGATTTTGACGACGATACTTTAATTAATAGTATTCGACAATCGTCAAAACTAGTCTCACAATCTCATGAGTCACATTTTACATTAGTTCCTGCTTTTAAAGTATATAATGTGGCATGTACCTGCATAAGGTGCATATATCTGAGACTCCTCAGGGCATCCTCACCATGCTATTATTGTCTCTACTATGACATTCTTTTTCTCAGTTTCCTCCTAAATGGTAGAGTGTTTAATTTCTTTATCTAAGCTTGTTGTATAGATGCTCTGTGCTGAATTGAGAAATTGGAAAAACCTCCATTTTTTGAAGTGATCATTTTCTTGTAGGAGAATTCGCAACAGCGAGGGTTGCATCTGCTAATTTTGGCTCATTTTATCAAAAATGAGAAAATAATTTGTCAAAATGAGCAATTAATTTTTTGCTCATTTGTCAAATGAGTAATTAATTTTTGCTCTTTTGTCAAATGAGCAAACTATTTAATGATCATTTGTCAAATGAACAAATGATTCTTGCTCATTTTGTCAAATTAATGCTCATTTGTGAGTGTGTTTGAATGTTTTAAGTACGTTAGCTGATATATTTGCTGACTATGAACAAAAACACTATGAACATGTATGTATGATATATTTGTTGACTATGATATATTTGATTTTTTCCATTTCTCACCATCTTCCTTACACCATACCATCACTACCACCACCACAACCACCACACTCTCTTCTTCCTCTACCCTTGCACCCTACCACCACTACCAGCATCACCACAACCTGTCTCACTCTCACTCCTCTGCCACCGGCGCAGTCCCCTGTACCTTATCATCATTTTCTTATTTTCCTCATTTGCTCATTTTTATATTTGCTCATTTTTTTTATATTTGCTTATTTTAATTATGTTTGCTCATTATATTTTTTCTATATTATTTCACATATTTAGGAAATGAGTAAATAATTGAATGATTATTTATCAAATGAGCAAATAACTCAAATAACCAAAATAAGATAATTCAAATTTGAAAATTTCAAGAACACCAAAATTTGGTAATTAGAACATCAAATTCGAAAATTTTGATGAAAACACTAAATTGAGATAATATTGCAGTATCATTATTGACTTTGTACTTTAGGCATCTATAACCACATTCGTCTTTCCTTCGTGATACTAAATATCAGATTGTATTATAATATTGCCAAAATCTTTAAGACACATTGTAGCAGCCAATATTGTTATTATTATTATTCTTAAAAGTACTTCGGTTTATAGGCTCAGGGACCGATTGGTCAAAATCATAACTGACAAAAGAAGCGAAACCTCACTCAGACATGGTTGTAATGATATATTAAAAGGTATTCTTCAATAGTAGCCTTTCTGTTTGAATCATCTTCACTTTGCACTGAAATTATTAGTTTTTTTGGTGGGAACAACAGGTTGATATCGTCAATCTTTTGGTTAAGTACTACAAAGAAGCAAGGCATGCAGTTTATATGAATAACAAAGAGGATAAGGCTAGAACTAAAAAAGATGAAAAGAGGATGGAAGAGTCCTTTGCAAAACCAACAAGTTTCAAAAACATGGATTTGAAGTCCAAGACTAGGGTTGGAGGCAGATGTTGCATATGCTTTGATCCTTTTTCCATCCAAAATGTTTCGGGTGTCATTTTCTTTTACTGTCATACATATCACATGACTTTATATGGACTCAATCAACACATATAGTGATGAGAATGAAGCTTAGGATGGTTCCCTTGATTCTGAGTACGATGAATTTGATGACGAAGAGAATGGTGAAAGTCAGTCAGACTCCTCTCAAATGCAGTGTTAAAAATTAATATTTATTCTTTACTAATTTGTCAAAATAAGCAAATAATTTGTCAAATGAGCAAACTATTTAATGCTTATTTGTGAGTGTGTTTGAATTTGTTAAATACGTTTGCCTACTAGCTCAATGGTAGAGCATTGTGTAAATGCATAAAAGATGTGGGTTCGAATCCCACATAAGTTCATTTGTGTAATGAGGAGACACAAGTTTGTGTGAGAGTTTGATTGTAGCAAAGTTTATATAGTTATAAATCATTTCAAACCATTTTTTTTTTCTCATATAATTTTTTGCTAATTTGATTTTCTTTACTTTTAATTAATTTTTTAAAGTTATTTTATAGTTATAACCTATGTAGGAATTGAACCTACATCCTATGCATTTGCATAGTTCTCTACCAGTTGAGCTAATAGGTTTTATAATATGTTATAAATAGTTTTTGCATATGTTCTAAATTTTATCGAGTATGTTCCAAAATTTACTACAACCATTCTGAAATTTTTTGCTTATGCTCTAGAATTTTCTACCTAAGCTCTAAATATATGTCTTAAATTTATTTTTCTTTGTTGTTCTAAATTTTTTCACCTTATGTTTCTCAATTGATAAATTGAAAAGAATTGTTGCTCATTTGATAAATGAGCAATGAATTGTTTACTCATTTGATAAAATGAACAAAGAATTGTTGCTCATTTGTAAATGAGCAAAGAATTGTTGCTCATTTGATAAATGAGCAAAGAATTGTTTGCTCATTTATTGCTCATTTGATAAATGAGCAAAGAATTGTTTGTTCATTTGATAAAATAGCAAGAAGTTGTTTGCTCATTTGATAAATGAACACAGAATCGTTGCTCATCATATATTATCAAAACAAGTAGCAAAGTACCTGTGAGTTTTGGACAATAACATATCACCAAAAAAAACTTAAACATTGATTTCAGAACAATATTAAACAAAAGCCTCCTCCAATACTAGATAGATATGCCAGCTGTAAGTACCTGTGAGTTTTGGACAAGAACATCAATTGCGGCAAGATACGGAGCTACAGTCAGGGTCTTATTAATGAAGTGAATACGATTCTGAATCTTTTTCTCTGCCACGGTCAGAGCATGACAGTATATCTTTAAAACCAAACCAAGATCTAAATATACTGGATCACATACCAATCAATCTAATACTTCCAAGAAACACAAAACCCAAATGCTAAGTTTAATGCAACATTTCATACAAGTATCTAACTGTCCACCTAGCCTACTGGTTCATAAAAGATTATGAGAAAAGGCAAGAAAACCCAATGAGACCAATTACCATGACTAAAATATAGTCCACAACTAGAAATTCACTAATAATAGAGTACCAAGTCATAGGATTTCTAGTAAGCATTTTATCAAACACCTTATATGCACAATCAGGTAATCATAAGTATCATAAAAATTCACTGAATTTGTGTACTTAGGCACTGATAATCTGTTCCACACAAACTCAGCCTAGTTTCCTCAATTTAACCCTCCAAACAACTTGAATCAGCTACCTTCATCTTACTCGAACCAACAAATCATACAACAATACATATAAATTTAGAACATAACCATAAATATTAATTCAAAGCATGTCAAGAAAACAACAAATATTAATTCGAATAGATACAACACAGTGAGACTAGTATACAAGATATTAGTCAAAAATCGCCCAAAAAATCTTCAAAATCTTTGAAATATTGGAGTATAAGTTACCGTTGCATTTCTGAACAAATTTCTGTACAAAGTAATTGTTCTTCGCCAACCTCCATTCCAAATTTTCTTTAATTTGTTCTTCCGCCAAAATAGGGTTCGTATTTGCAAAAATTCTAATTAAATTGCCCAATTCAAATGATTTTATATAATTTATAAATAAATTTCGTTGAATTTGAGCAAAAATCAAAAGGAAACGATGTGATTTGCTTTGATTTGGAGCAGTTACAATGCAGTTTAAAGAAAATTTGGTGGTTTTAAGAGAGAAGATGAAGGAAAGTGTGAAAGTGTTTGATGAAAGAGAAAATCAGATATTTTGGGTAAATATGAAGTTGGGCAGTTTCATTATTTACACTAATGATAGGATCATATGAGACCACCCCCTTTATGTGAGAACCCTATTTTATGTGAGGACTTATTACAACCGTTGGATTAATTGCATCCAATGGCTACAATTTATTCCAATTAAATGTAATTTCAAATGAAATTTTCCAGCGTTTTCTCTCTCCTCCTTCATTCTAGGCGCCATTTTTATCTCTTCTCCTTCCATTTATCTGCTCCCTTCTTACTGCTCTCTTCCTTTGCTTTGATTCTTCATCAATTCTGGTTCTAACTTCGTTGATTATTTGTCAAGGTAATTTTTGTTGATTAAAGTTTGATTTAAGTTTATTTTAGTTTGATTACTTATGGATTTTGTCAACTTTTTTGCGATTTTTTGCGATTTTTGGGGATTTCGAACTTATTGGTTGATTTTAGTTTTAATTTTGCTTCATTTGTTTATTTAGGGTTCTTTATAGTGTAAATCTAACTTTTATTTATAATTTCGGAGGTTATGATGGTTATAGAGATTGATTTTGTCAATTTTGGTACTTCCAATTCACTAATTTGTGCTTAAATTTTGATGCACACTAATATTTCCCAATCAATCCTATTATTTTATCAATTTCAAATGTACTTTTTTAAGTATCGTTTTAGTGAAGGACTACTAGTTAAGATGCTTTCGGCTACATGCATGTCTTCAGACAAATCAGTTGAAGGATTTGATTAAGTAGCTAAAATTTGGTTGAAAGTTATGAAAGCAAGTAATGTTGATTGTAGAACAAAATACAATAGAATATTTTGATGCAGGTGTTGATTGGCTATGACTTTGTTATTTAAGCCTCAAGGTTGTTCTGATTATTGTTTTCGATATATATCCCAATTAAACTAGTTTTATACTATGATTTTTCTAAGAGACAAAGCACTTCTTGTACAGGGTTGCGCTTCTAACTTTGGCTGGCATTGGGGAAGGACATTCTGTGACTATTTGTTGAAGTCTTAATACTAACCTTATTATCTCTTTTTTGAGTTTTGACTTGAAATTGATATATGCGGAACAATACTTTGAGCTAGTTCTTATGTTGTGTTAGATTATGACTGCTAGGTCGAGCTACGGGGTCCATCAAATCTTGAACCATTGGTTTATGCACTGAAGTCCCTCATTCCACATGCTTCCATCTGTGCAAAGAGTTTTGGAGTCATCTCATCTTCAAATGCTCAATCTCCTACTGCTCCAAGCTTGTTTGAAGAACCATGTGTGTCAAAGTTTAAGGAAGTCCAACTGTCAAAGTTTCAGTAGTTCTCTTACAACCATGTGTTATGGAAAAGTCTTCTGTAAAACCTAGCGATGTGTCTGTTTTATACATTTGTGACTTGGCGGAGATTAAAGGGAAGTTCCACAAGGAGAAGGCCGAAGCTCTTGGTCTAGATGGAGTAATTTAATGAAGAGATATCAAAAATGGGAAATCTGTGAAGTCAGATCACCTAGATATTATGGTGAGTTTCAATATGAGCATTTTTCGAAAGTAGATTTCCTCATTAAATGTTTTTGTACGTTAAGGTTATAATATATATAACCTATGTATTTGTTGCCTTTTCAAGATTCACCCTAGTGATGTAATGGACCCATCTATACGAGTACCCATTGTTGAGTGCCCAACTGAATCTCAAGAGGAAAAGCTATTTGTCATATAATCTCTCAGTAAATATTATAAGCTTTTAGACACGTACATGAAACTGTGAATTGTGTTGTCCATCTTACTCCCTCTACTGTTGTGAATTCTGTAAATTATCAAAACTGGATGAAAAAGTTTGGTTCAACACAACATATTATTGTTGGATATTCAACGTGAGTTGCTCTGTACTACAAGCTTCTGAATTACTCTTGTTAAATTATGTGTTTCTTGCGTATTGAGACTGTCGTATTCTAGTATCCGAAGGAAGAATGTGGCTATATCGATTCTAAAATCTGAATGTGGGTGGAATGAAATTGCAGGGTTTCAAGTTTGTCATTTATTGGGAGGTACTGATATAGTGGTTGAGCCTTACAATGCTACTTTGTCTGTTCATAAAATGCAGATGAGTGTATGGTTCTTGATAACACTTGTTGATTTAATGAATGATTATAGAAATGTTTGCTCGTTTGACAAATGAGCAACTAATCATTTGACAAATGAGCAACTAAGTTTTGTTAAATTAGCAACTAACTATTTGCTCATTTGCTAAATGAGCAAAAAATCGATTGCTCATTTTCCAAATGTGCAAATGATTAGTTGCTCATTTGTCAAAAATTAATATTTATTCTTTACTAATATGTCAAAATGAGCAATTAATTGTTTGCTCATTTGTCGAATGAGCAATTAACTGTTTGCTCATTTGACAAATGAGCAACTACCTATTTGCTCATTTGCTAAATGAGTGAAAATTAACACAAAGCAAACACCTAATGTCCTGTAGCCTGTAGGCTTTAGTAATACATTGATTTATGATCTGAATATTAAAAAGCTCAATCAATTTTATATTTTATTTTAATTTAAAAGCAGTATTGCATCAATATTTTGAATCAAATGCTCTAAACTACATACTCTATCATATATGAATATGATTTTGACGATGATACTTTAATTAATAGTATTCGACAATCGTCAAAACTAGTCTCACAATCTCATGAGCCACATTTTACATTAGTTCCTGCTTTTAAAGTATATAATGTGGCATGTACCTGCATAAGGTGCATATATCTGAGACTCCTCAGGGCATCCTCACCATGCTATTATTGTCTCTACTATGACATTCATTTTCTCAGTTTCCTCCTAAATGGTAGAGTGTTTGATTTCTTTGTCTAAGCTTGTTGTATAGATGCTCTGTGCTGAATTGAGAAATTGGAAAAACCTCCATTTTTTGAAGTGATCATTTTGTTGTAGGAGAATTCGCAACAGCGAGGGTTACATCTGCTAATTTTGGCTCATTTTATCAAAAATGAGCAAATAATTTGTCAAAATGAGCAATTAATTTTTTGCTCATTTGTCAAATGAGTAATTAATTTTTGCTCTTTTGTCAAATGAGCAAACTATTTAATGATCATTGGTTAAATGAGCAAATGATTCTTGCTCATTTTGTCAGATTAATGCTTATTTGTGAGTGTGTTTGAATGTTTTAAGTACGTTAGCTGATATATTTGCTGACTATGAACAAAAACACTATGAACATGTATGTATGATATATTTGTTGACTATGATATATTTGATTTTTTCCATTTCTCACCATCTTCCTTACACCATACCATCACCACCACCACCACAACCACAACCACCACACTCTCTTCTTCCTCTGCCCTTGCACCCTACCACCACTACCAGCATCACCACAACCTGTCTCACTCTCACTCCTCTGCCACCGGCGCAGGCCCCTGTACCTTATCATCATTATCTTATTTTCCTCATTTGCTCATTTTTATATTTGCTCATTTTTTTTATATTTGCTTATTTTAATTATGTTTGCTCATTATATTTTTTCTATATTATTTCACATATTTAGGAAATGAGTAAATAATTGAATGATTATTTATTAAATGAGCAAATAACTCAAATAACCAAAATAAGATAATTCAAATTTGAAAATTTCCAAAACACCAAAATTTGGTAATTAGATCATCAAATTCGAAAATTTTGATGAAAACACTAAATTGAGATAATATTGCAGTATCATCATAGACTTTGTACTTTAGGCATCTATAACCAAATTCGTCTTTCCTTCGTGATACTAAATATCAGATTGTATTATAATATTGCCAAAATCTTTAAGACACATCTTGTTCTCCATTGATCTTAACCGTCTACTTTAATCCAATCCTACGGCTTAGATTTGTTCTCATATATTAGGAGTGTTCTGACATAATGGGTGGTTCTCACCGAATATATATATATATATATATATATATATATATATATATATATATATATATATATATATATATATATATATATATATATATATATATATATAATAGGAGAAAAACAAACACTGAAACTTGGGAGCCCCAAGCCCGCCGGCATTAAAAAAACCCGGGAGGGGAAAAAGCCATTGGACCAAGGGACCAAGAGAAACAGTAGGGGTGAAAGTTCGGTTTGCGGTTTGGTTTTTTCATAAAACAAAATCAAACCAAATTTATTTCGGTTTTTTATTTTTCATTCCAAACCAAACCAAATTGGGCCTCAATCCAAATCGAACCAAACCAAATTAATTCGGTTTAGACTTTTTCAGACCAATCCAAACCATAGTTTTCATTAAAAATAAATTTAAATTTAAATGAAAAAAAGAGGGAAACTGGAAAGGAGTGAGAGTGTCAAGTACTCAAGTGTGGGACTAGAAGTGTGACGGCGGTAACACAGGTATTATCAAAGGTTAGGGTTTTTAATTTCTTACGTTTAGAATGTATTGGGTATGGGCTAATACATTAATGTTAGTGGGCTATATGTAATTTCTTAAATATTTCGGTTTGCGGTCTAGAAATTCGGTTTTCGGTTTTTGAAAATTTCAAACCTAATCCAAACCTTAATATTTCGGTTTTTGAATTTTCAAACCTAATCCAAACAAAATTTAAAAATCACCAAACCATATTTGTTATTCGGTTTGGTCTGGTTCGATTTGCGGTTTTAATCCGAATAAGTTTCACCCCTAAGAGACAGGCCACCCAAGACAACGTAGGAGTGGACAATGCATCACAAATAGTAAAAGATCACCTTACACACCAAAAACATAGAAATCTACACCTTACACACCACCTATGGGCTGAAACAATCACCAAAATCTACCACAAAAAGTTCTCCATAAACACCAAAAAACACATGACAAATAAAACACCCATCTCATCAAACCAGATAAAACTACAAGATAGTATCACAGTTATAGATCAAATCATACGGGGAGAAGGAAGTTTACCCCAGAAGTTCCTTAGCCCAAACACCAAATCTGATTTTTAAGGCGTGGATAAATGCTTCAAGATCAGGGGTAATCGAATCAAACAAAACCCTATTTCTTTAACACCATAAAGACCAGATAACACAGCATAGACATAAGCTCCACAATCTCTTCCCTTTGCGCCCAGGAAACAAACTGATCCACTGAAGGATGAAGCTCACATTATCGAAATGTAACACTCCTGAAATTCCCCACTAATTTAATAGTCGCATCCAGATGCTCCAAGAGAAATAGCATGTGAAGAGAATATGTGAATTAGATTCAGCCACCAACCTGCAAAAAGGGCACAGGGCTTGACTCACATCAATAACCCCTTATTAGCAAGAAAGTCACCTGTTTTGAGTATCCCCAACAAAGCAAACCAAAGGGTCAGGCGGGCTCTAGGAGGAGCACAAATGTGCCACAAACAACTAATGGATTGGGGAGGAAGGATGGGTTCCTAGTTATCATACAACTTTTCAACGATACTACATATAGGGTAGTCCATGGATGTAGAACCCCTCCAACATATGCCATCCGAGATTCCAAAGCGGGGAGTTTTGAGCTGGATAATGTTATCCAACCTCACAAAAGCTGCAATTTCCCAATCAGACAGAGTTCTTCGCCAAATTAAATCCCAACTCCAAGTGTTATCTTGCCAAAAACCCATTTGACTAATATAGAAATTTTTTTGTGAGGAAATAGAGAAAAGTCTAAGAAATGCTAACTTCAAGGGACCACAATCGCACCAATTGTCATGCCAAAAAAGTATCGACTCTCCATTACCCACATTCAGAAGCAACCCATCTTCTATAATCGATCTGACTTTGACAGTATCAACATCATTACTTGTTAGTTGGGCACATAAACCATCTTTTCCTATAAGAAAGTTATCCGACGAAGCTTTCAATCCTTTGATATTATGCACAGACATCAGGATTCTTTTCTTAAGAGTATTGTCCACCTGTGAGTAACGCCACCACCATTTAAATAGGAGTACCAAATTTTTATACATAATATTACCCACACCCAACCCTCCCAAATCTTTTGGAAGCTCAATAAAGTCCCATTTAATCGCAGGGACAGACTACTTTCCACCACTAGATTCACCCCAAAAGAAGTTTCTCTGCAGCTTCACGATTTCAAGAGCAATTGTCTTTGGCATATTGAACAAACTCATGTAGTATTGGGTAGATTGTTGAGAACACTTTTAATAAGAGTTAATCTACTAGCTCTAGAAAGAGTTTTGAGTTTCCAAGAAGGTATGTAAAGGGGCATTTTTGATGCCGACACCCGAGAGATTGTGCAAGATCTTTAGCCTAATCATGATCACCAGAGTTCCAAGAAATGAAACAAGATTTGCTATAGTTCAGATGCAGGCCAGACATCAAAGCAAACACATCAAGGATTCCAAAATAATTTGTAATACACTGAGAATCATGGGGCACAAAAATAAGTGTATCATCAGCAAACTGAAGATGTTTCAAGCGTACCTTATTTCTTCCAATATGCACAGGCTGAATCAACTTCAAGCAATCTGCATTGTTAAGAAGACACACCAAAGCCTCACTAACAAGAATAAAAAGATATGGTGATAGAGGGTCACCTTGTCTTAGACCCTTCTCCATCTTAAACAGTTGCAGAGGCGAACCATTGAGGAGAATTGACAAAGAGGCCGAGCACACAATAGTTCATGATCCAGTTGATCCATTTCCTACCTAAATCCCATTTTAACTATAACCAATTTCAAGAAAGACCAGTTGATTGAGTCATAAGCCTTTTGGAAATCCAGCTTAATAAGGGCCCCAGGGAGTTTTCTTTTTTTTGACCATCTCAAAGATTCGTTAGCCACAAGAATGCCATCAAGGATTTGCCTATTCTGTACAAAAGCACTTTGAGACTCATCAATCAAGGGAACAATCACCTCTTTAAGTCGAAAAGAAAGGAGTTTCGAGATGATTTTATAAAGAGCACCAACCATGCTAATGGGCTTGAAATCCTCAATCGACTGAGGGGTAAGAATTTTCGGAATTAGCACCACCCAAGTAACATTTATTTCCCTTACAGATTCTCCAGAAGTAAAAAACTTTAATACAAAATCGAAAATTCCGTCGCCAATTGTATCCCACATCTCCCTAATAAATTTGAAGTTAAAGCCATCAAAAGCAGGAGCCTTATCTGTGCCACACCCCCAAACTGCGTTTTTCACCTCGTCTCTCGAAGGCAAGGCGTCAAGAAACCTTGACTGCTCCTCAGAGATCTTTGAATGATTTCCCATATAAAAATCAAAATCAAGAACTGGTCCACTAGAAAACCTCTACACAAAATAATTTCTCATCTTTGTTTTGAGTTCAGGAACACCAGATATCAATCTTCCATTGATTTTTAACTCGACAATCTCATTCCTCTTTCTTCTGTAAGCAGTTGAAGCATGGAAGAATTTTGTTTTATGATCTTTCAATGAATAACCATAAGATCTAGATCTTTGTCTCCAAATTCGCTCTCCTAATAAGCCAGGCTTGTAAGTGAATCCGTGCCGCTCTTAACCTAGCCTTTTCAACAATATTAAGAGCTCTATTCTCACTCACTAAATCAAGTTCATGGATCACCTTTTCGAGATTTTTGATTTTGACATCCAAATCAGCAAATTTTTCCTTACTCCAGGCTCATAGCGGACCCTTTGGGATTATCAGTTTAGAATTCAAAGGAAGTGAAGGAAGATTATTCCATTCCCTGCAAACAAGCTTTCTAAATTCTGGGTTTAGGAACCAAGCATCAAAACATCTAAAGGGTTTTGGACCCCAATTCGTGATAATGTCCGAGGAAAGGACAATAGGGTTATGGTCGGAGATGCTTCTTTTGAGGCCCACCAATCTCAAATTAGGAAAAGTTCGCAACCACTCATTACTACACAAACCTCTATCCAACTTGCTTTTCGACGTATTCCTTCTCCAAGTAAATTTTAAACAATGAAGAGGAATATCAATGAGACCCAAGTCTTGTATCCAATTCGAGAAATCTCTCATGCTCAACAAACAGTTAAACATGCCAATTCTTTCGCAAGGATGCAAAATCACATTGAAATCCCCCAATAAAAGTGTGGGTTTATTAATAGACTGGATCCTAATTTTCAAATCCTTAAAGACAATACTTCTCCCCAACCTATCATTAGGGCCATACACAATACCCACACAACAATCCAAATTTGCAGAAAGAATATGACCTTCTAACAAATCCATCTTTCACCAATAATTTTATTTAAGACACTAAATTTTGCATGATCCCAAACTGTAATAATACCCCCCCGCATGTGTATCACTAGCAAAACATTCATAGAACGCGAAGTTATGACTACCCCGCATTCCTTTTAATCTACTTTTTATGGAGTTTCGATGCTTTGTTTCAACAAGACCCAAGAAGTTTATTTTATTTTCAACAACAAGATTTCTAATGGTCGTACATTTTTCACCCTTGCCAATGCCTCTAATATTCCAAAGAAGAAAGTTCATGATGTAAGATAAAAGCACAATAAATTACCTAAGACAACACCAGATCAGGTGGTCTCCTCCTCCAATAACATCAGCCACTTAGATTTCCTGAGCTCACTGATTACTGCCTCTTCATTACTTGTTGTAACGCCTATCAACTGTGCAGTGTTCCATGTTCTCTGTGCTTCAATCAGATTTTTCGAAGAAGGACCATGAAGGTCGCCAACCTTCGGTGGCTTACAAACTTTTTTAGGCCCGCCTCTTTGCTTCTTGGTACCCTGGATACCATTTGCACAGACCCTATTTACTCCATTTCCATGCTGCACCTACAGACTTGGTGCTAGATTACCCACATCCGATTTAATCATAACCATAGGATCAAACTTTTCAAAATCATTATTAACACGAGCCTTCTAGAGCAATTCAATTGTGAAAGGGTCATTGACCAGTATTTGTTGACCAGGAGTATTTATTCCAATATCCCTTACAACAACAGTATCTTCAACAAGATTATCAGGCAACGATTCACACACCATTTCTCTTGAGGTTTCTACAGACGGAATAATATCATTAATTGCGTTCCCAACACAGACCCCATATGTATTCCTTGAGCAGCTATATGGGTTTTGTTCACAGTACCCACATTCCTTAATCCATACATCGCAACTCCCACCCTCAAATATAAGCCTTATTCGAACATCTACTTTGCTTTGCGCTTTCGTTCTTACCAGCAAACGAGCGTAAGTAGGGCAATGAATACGGGCGGGCTTATGGTCAATACCCACTACAAATAACTATTGGAATAGCGTCGGGAAACAGCGTCGAAAATAGTTCATCGCCAAAGGCGACCAACTAGCGTCGACAATTTTGGACGCTGGAGGAGAGGCGACAAGGAGCTTGACGCCATTTGCACGCCACCTTCTAAAAAACGAATAGCGACAAGAAACGGTGGACGCCATCTGGACGCCCCTATTTAAACGGTCAAAATTTTTAATTTTTGATAAATAGCGACGAGAAATATGGAACCTTAGTGAACGCCATTTTTTTCTGAAATATGGCGACGAGAAGGGTAGACGCCAGGTGGACGCCTTATATAAAAAGGTTTTTGCCTTTATTTTTACTAATGTGGCGACGGTTCTTGTGGTAGCTAGATGGACGCCATTTCAGTCCCTTTTTTTTAATTTGAATAATAATAATAAAAATTGGGGGGAAAATTTCGAAATTTTGATTTTTAAAATTTTGGCGACCACTCAGCGTCCGTCAAGGTGGACGCCAGCTGCAAAAGTTCTGAAAATCGAAATTTCTACTGCTGCAAGCAAGATTTTGCTTGTTTCCCATGCTTGGCGACCGGATGGCGTCGAGATGACCGGACGCCATATCCAACGTACACTTAATGCAATATTTGCCCCAATTTTTCATTTGCCCTATCAAAACCCTAAACTTCATATTGCTCTTTGAATTTTCTACTCATTTCAATCCTTTCTCTCTTGATCTCAAAACTTGATTTAATCTAATATTAATTTTATACTCATTTTCATCTTCATCTTGGTTTACTCTTCTTCTTCAAGTCTATAATCGGATTTTTCTTAATCAAAGGTTAGTATTTATTGTTATTCTTTATATATTCTCTTTATGTTTATGATTCATGATAATATAATGCATATGATTAATTTGTGTATGTCTATTTTTTATTTTTTTATGTTTTATTTTCGAATTAGGGTTTGTTGTGTGTTTTTATTTTTTATTTCTAAATTTTTTCGGATATGTGTTTGATTTTTGAGATTTTTTGATGTTGTTTTCTTTATAAAGTTTGATGTAATTTTATATTTTTATCTTATAGTATCGAATAAGGACGTATTTTTTTAAATGTTCGTTATTTTTTTTTGACTTGTGGTGTAGTTTGTGTTTGTTTTTTTATTTTAATGTTTTCATTCATGTGTATTTTAATGTTGTTTTATTTTATTTGTGTTTGTGTTTTTTTTTTTTAATTTGATTTGTAATTTTCATGTAAATTAATATCTGTTTTTTTTTTTAATTTGTTATGTTACATATATGTTGATCAGGGTAAAAAGAAAAAAAGCAAGATAGTGTATGGGGTTGGGTCTGCTTCTCAAATTATTTATCCGTCAAAGCCGTCGCGTATTCCGACTTCTCAACTGGATTTTTTGGCTATCATTGAAGAAAAATTTAAAGAATTGGAGGAACGACAATCGGTGTTTAACGCCCGATTAGAGGAAGGTTTCCAAAATCGTTGTTTAAACACGACCAACGCGTTTGAGATTCAGCGAACGTTGTCCAATCAATTAATTGCAGAACGAGAATCTTACCAAAATCTTTTTCGCCAAAATAATTTGTATCAACCCTTCCCCCAACCTCCCAATCAATAGATATATTTATGTAACATACTTTTGAATTTATGCTAATTTTAAGATTATCTATTTATATATTTTTTTAATTGTTTAGTTGTCCAACCAATTATTTATTTTATAGCCAACAAGTATATGATATATATATATATATATATATATATATATATATATATATATATATATATATATATATATATATATATATATATATATATATATATATATATATTATATATATATATATATATATATATATATATATATATATATATATATATATACATATTTTTTTTCTTTTTTTTCTTTTTTTTTTCTGAAAATTTGGAATTATATATATTAATGAAAACGGTCGATACACTGTGACTTGGGAGCCCCAGCACTGCCGGCATAAAAAACCCCGCGAATGGAAAAAGCCATTAGAGCAAGGGGCCAAGAAACAGGCCACTACAACAGCGCATAGGAGTGGACTATGCAAACACCAAGTAAGGAAGACTAATCCTTACACACCCGAAAACACTACTTTTCCCCATACACACAAAGATATTACAAGGATATCAAGATAAAAAACACCAAAAATATACTCCATAAAAAAGCGACCCTTCCCCAAGATCGCCTCATGTCATGACGTTGCATTTGCACCCACTCATCGAAAAAGGCACCAAAGGGGGACACCACAAACACCATCAAAATCGAGACACCATCGAGCAACATCAAATACACCAAAATCTATGAAAAGACATAAACCGCCAAGAACACATCCCCCAACAAAATTTGGAATAGCAAAAGCACCATCCTACATTGGCCATGTCGAGAGTGTACGCCACCACTGTTCACCACCAATCCCGCCCAAAGAGTAAGTCGATACGCAAGTCCATCGAACCTTGCCCTGCTACGATTCCAGAAAGATCCGAACAAAAAACACCAAGCCAAGACCAGCAAACACCCAGAACCCCCAAGAAGCCTTCGAGTAAACACGAAGAACAAAACCATGACTCTACACCACGAGGCCCCCACCGTTAGCAACACCAAGAACCCCCAAATAAACCATCGACAAGACACCAAGAAAACCAAG
The DNA here is from genome assembly GCA_019425755.1 of Amaranthus cruentus. NCBI lineage: Eukaryota > Viridiplantae > Streptophyta > Magnoliopsida > Caryophyllales > Amaranthaceae > Amaranthus > Amaranthus cruentus. The sequence continues at coordinate 4,447,421 of CM033464.1, forward strand.
AAAACCAAAAGGGGCTATCTCCAGCCGTCAACAAGAGGAATACACCAGAGAACTATGAAGAAAAGAACCACAACAGGCGCCTACACCCAACAGGGAACCCCACGAAAATCAAACCCAGAAACCCACCGAGGAGACACGCCACAGCGAATCAATCCCAGAATCAAAACCAGAAGAAAACAGCCACAATCAACACCAGAAATTTGCAAAATAGCCACAATCAACACCAGAATACAGCAAAACAATTGTACACCAAAGGACTAACCATCCGACGAACCAAGAAGAAAATAGCCACAATCAACACCAGAAAACGCACATGGACCAACACCAACCCAATGCAACAGTTTACAGCACCAGAGCCACCAAGACATCCCAAAGACACGGAAAACAGCAACCCCCGTCAACAAAACTACCAAGACAACCCAGAGAACACCAGTCACACCAATCCTCCAGAAAAACCCATTCACTGGAATAAAACCATACCAGACAACCGGCAGAGAACCATACCTGACAACCGTAGAACTACCTTCGACCATTGTCTTCTCCAAGCAAAAAACCCAACCCACAAACACCATGAAAGAAAACCCATCTAAAAGCACTAACCAGAGCCACCAAGACATCCCATAGACACGGAAAATAGCAACCCCCGTCAACAAACAACCAAGACAACCCAGAGAACACCAGTAACACCAATTCTCCAGAAAAAACCCATTCAAGGGAACAAAACCATACCTGACAACCGGCAGAGATCCACTCCAAAAAGATGAAAGAAACACACGCCAAACGACCAAAGAGAGAAGCGCCCAAAGCTTCGAAACAGGGACCTTATACCTCCAGGGGGAACACCCAATCAATCGCACCATAACGGAAGCAAAAACGCCAAAACCACCATAGAAATTTGAAAAATAAGGAAGGCCCAGCATAAAACGAACAACCCAGCGCCAAAACCACCAACTAGAACTCGACCGCGGCCAACAACTCCAGAAAACCGTACCATACACCTCCCAAATCACCGAGCAAACACTGCTACAAACACCAGGAAACTGTCGACCAAAAAATGTCGAACAAAACCTACGCCTTCACCGGGAAAACGATTAAGAACACCAAAAGTGATACCCAAAAGATCCACAAAACAGCTTAGTCAGAGATCCCACCCAAAAAGAAGAAGAAGAATCGCAAAAAAGAAAACCGGAAAAAAGAACCCAGAAATTTGGATCTAAATAAACACTATTGAAACCCAGATCTAAAAACGCCAAAAAGTTGACCAAATTGTGAAACCCAGAAAACCCAAGCCGTCGTCACTCAAAACCACCAAAACCTAGCCGCCGTCCAGCCAAGAGGCCTACCAAGGGGAGGAAAACCTAAAACCCTAGGAGAGCCTCTCTCTCTAAAAACCTCTCACTACATTTTTTTTTGTATATATCCATATACATATTATATATATACATATATATATATACATATACATATATATACATATATATATATGTATATATATATATATATATATATATGTATATATATATATATACTATATATATATATATATATATATATATATATATATATATATATATATATTATATATATATATATATATATATAAATATATATATATATAAATATATATATATATATATATATATATATATATATATATATATATATATATATATATTGAAAATTTGGAAATAGATATATAAAGATAAAAGCCAACAGAAACACCTATGACATACGCCGAGCCAAGACCCCAACACCACACCCCCAACCAAAAAAAAAAAATACACCAAGGATATCCAAAATAGGTCCAACACCAGAAACACCATATGACATACGCCGAGCCAAGACCCCAACACCACACATATCTCTAAAAGCATCACCATCTTGAAACTAGGATACACACCAACAATCCAAACATCCCAAAAACGTCACTGACTCCAGACCACCAACAGCAACCAGGAATTTGAACAGAAACGGGCGTCAATCATGGAAAGTCTCCCTTGACCTTTCATAAACACCATAGAAGACGAGGGCAAAGAGACACCCTCCATCATCAAGAGCAGAACAACCAACGAACAAACAAGAACCCAGCTTTGCGGCCAACCACCAACAGTACTAGACCCCACCAGCTCAGCAGCTCATAACCCACCAGTAAACACCATTGAAACCCACTGTTTGCCGACACACTGACCACACACAACGAACTGTACCACCTGACCCAAAAGTGTACCCCAACCAGAAACTCCAAAGCAACACCATAGAAATCAAAACCCACCATGACATGGAAACAAATCTGGCAAACCGAAACACTTCAGATCTGGAAATCCCCCCAGACCCCACCATTACAAAACAGCACCTGAAACCCAGACCCACCATCGACAACTACTCCATCAATTCACGACAAAAAAGCAATAAAGCCAGTGAACAAACCGCCATCAAACACCAGCCCATGGAGTAGAAAAATCAAGGCCAAACATGAAAGAAGGAAAAACGCCATCAGTCACTACCCCAGCACCCACAAAGGCTCAGTTCAAAGACACTATAGCCAGTATCTTCACCACCAGCTCACCAATCTTTCACCCAGAGCCATAGAAAGCCCCCAAAATAACCAGACAAAAACCACCTTGAAAACCTCCGGCAAAGAGAAATCGCGAACACGAAACAGAGACTCAACCCCCAAAAGTAGAATAGTTCAAGAAACCAAACCCTGAGCCAGAAGAACCGCCCCAAAAAGCCCCAAAAACGACGAAGAAAAAACGCCCAAAAAGAACATACCTTAAAAACGGAACAATCTGCCTGAGAAACCTAAAACCAAGACCCCAGCATCTCCAAACATTCCAATCCGTACGAGCAAACCGCCAAATGCCTTAAAAACGGAAACAATCTACCTGAGAAACCTAAAACCAAGACCCCAGCATCTCCAAACTTTCCAATCCGTACGAGCAAACTGTCAAAATGCCTGAGAAAATCAAAAAACCAGCAGACTATACCCAGATCAGTCCAAACCACACCCGTGGAGTAACCCAAAACCAAACAGTAAAACCCATAAAGGGGAATCAACACCAGAACGTCCTAAAACCAACCGCCAACAAGACATTAAAACTCGACCAGAACTAAGCCCCAAAACTGAAGGACACGAAACACCAAAGACTTGCAAAACACCCCATACCACCCCTCTCCACCAAATATCTCCAGCCCCTATCCTAAACAACCATCACAGGGTTCCGTTTTTGAACTATTCTCTCCGGAATAGGGCTTTTTGTGTAGTAGCCCAGCATTTGTGCGACCGCCGAAAAACTTTGAGCTCGTCTACCTGGAGCTTTAGGCTGTGGTGTGTTTAGTATAGGCAAAGATTGTTTTGGAACACTCGAGGACTCCTGTATGGGACAAAACACACTATCTGCATTCATCAGTAGGTTTAGGGTCACCTACATCCTCAGGTGCGGAAACCCCATTGTGACCATCCTCCTTACCAAGAGACTCGACTGTAATGGGTATTGTCACCGATTGAGGTCGAATTTCAGTGCTCTCAACAATGGCCGCCAGCTCCAATATTTTATCCTCTTCAATATTTTCAATGGGGTTAAGATTGAGGCTTACCGGAATCGCGCTTTCCATCTGCACCCCCCTTTTTTCACCGCGAACAACGTCGGAGTATCGTTTCTGGTCGCTGGAGGATGGGTGTTTGAGAAGGCGGAGCTCAGCAGTGGACCTTCTCCTAGCTCTGTTGTAATTGGATACCGGGGTACCACCTTTGTGGTACTTCGCCATTGACACATGGATCTTGCTTCCAAGAATTTTGTGACCATCGAATCTCTTGACTGCCTCTTCAGCTTCCTCATGATGATAAAATCTAATAGAACCAAAGTTATCCACCTTGTTTCTTCTTTGTTTCTTGGAAATATATGAATCAACAACAACACCAATCTCTGAAAACACGTTCTTGAGCTCAACCCAAGAAATCTTTCTTGGGATTCCATCAATGAAGAGTGATACAACTCCACCATGAAAATGGCCAGCCCCTGGATGAGGCGGCGCCCGGGGACCACACCACCACGGGTGGCGGGCAAACCCCCGATAACCGGCCCATAAACTCCGAGCTGACCGAAGGGGAGGGTACTCGTCCTTCTTGAAGGAAGATCTGAAAGTGTCGCTTCCATTTAGATGGCCAGAACGAAAATATTTTTGGAAACCATGGCTGTTTTGAAATTTTCCAACGTCTAAAAAGCGCCTGCTTGTTTCGCTTTCCGGTCAAAAGCAGCCCCCCCCCCCCCCCCCCCCCCCCCCCCAAATGGCATAAAAATATAATCATAATAATATATATATATAATATAATATATATATATATATATATATATATATATATATATATGTATATATATATATTATATAGTATATATATACTATATATATATATATATATAGTTATTAGATATATATAATATATATATATTATTATTATTATATATTATATATAATATGTTAACATATATGTATATATAATATATATATATATATATATGTATATATTATGTATTATTAATTTGTGTTAGGTATATATATGGTTATATATCTATTATATATATACATATTATTTACATATATATATATTATTTATATATTTTTTATTTACATATATATATTATATATATACAATATGTATACTATATATATATATATATATTATATATATATATATATATATATATATTATATATATATATATATATATATATATAATATTATATAATATCTATACAAAAAACAGGGAGCGCAAGCCCAAAAAACAAAAACTACCTACTTAGATACAAGCATATCTATCATCCTACTATTGACCCTCCCTGCAATTCTAAAAACTATACAATCAATTATCTCCTTCATGCCACAAACATGATTATCAAAAATCATTCTGTTCCGCTGTTGCCAGATAGCATAAATCATTTCGGTCCATAATCCCACTATTAGCTTTGCACGATCAGTTTTTTTCTTGTTGACTTTGTTCATCCACTGGATTTCCTCTGGGAAGCTGTTTCCATCCATGTTTCGGAAAAGGAAACTAAAGAGCCTGGATCTGACTTCCCAAACCAAGGAGCAATCATAAAAGATATGGTGAACTGATTCAGTGGCTCCATTGCACAACACACAGTGGTCATCAGTTATGTTGATCCATTTCCCAATTCTGTCTTTGGTTGCCAATCTATTCTGGATAGCAAGCCACGTGATGAACCTTGCACTCGGACTAGCGACATTCTTGATCATTATGCACCCCCAATTAACTTTGGGCTTATCTGCAATGAGCATGTCGTAGACTCTACCTATTGAGTATACGCCCCCTTTTGTGATATTGTCCCATCCCACTAGGTTTTCCACTAGGCTTCTCTGCTTAAGGATTTTCTTGATGCTCCACGAGGCGTGTATAGACGGGTTAGCGTCCTGAAGGGATTGATTCTTCAAATAGTAGCTATGGACCCATTTAACCCACAAGTTCTCCTTTCTTTGACTGATGTTCCACAGGTGTTTAAGTAAAGCCGCTTTGTTCCAAAGGTATATATCTCTGAGGTTCATACCACCTTTATCGTGAGGTAAGACCATTTGGTCCCAAGCAACTGCTGCTTTCCTAGAAATGCCCTCTTTCCCGGTCCAGATGAAGGATCTACACACGTCTTCCACCATCTTGATCAGCTTTTTGGGGAGGCAAAAGATTTGGGCCCAGAAGTTTTGCATACCCCCAATGACACTTCGCACCAGTTGGATCCTCCATGCGTAAGACAACAGGCGAGAAGACCAGAAGCTAATCCTTCCAACTATTTTATCAACCAGAGGCCTGCAATCTCTAGAATTCAGCTTTTTGGAATGAAGGGGAACTCCCAGGTATCTGAAAGGAAAGCTACCTTCTTCCATGTGAAGGAATATATATATATATATATATATATATATATATATACAAAATATATAAAAATATATAAAAATATATAATATAATACAATAAATATATAAAAACGTACAAAACGCATAAAAAAACACGCTTCCAAATGGCGACGGAAAGGTGGACGCACTACAAAAAAAAAAGATGGCTACGACAACAACTCAGCGCTCAAGCCATCACCCTTTACGTCGAGTGGCTAACCTGCTCGAGTCAAGCCAAAAGTGCGAACCATTGTCGACATCTAGCCATTCTGAAGCGATCTTTGGCGTCAGAATACATATCAGTAGCCATTTTGACGCCATATTCATTACCCAGCTTTTTTATACAGTTATTATTATTATTATTTATTTGTAATATTTTAATATTATTTATTAATTTATTTATTAATAAAATTTTAATATTAATTATTAAAAATTAGGATTTTATAATTTAAATTTTTTTTATGGGAGTGTATATTTTTGATTTTAAGTTTTATTTTATTTAAAATAACAATAAATAAAAAAATAAAACCAACAAAACTAAAATAACAAAGAAAATAGTACGACAAAAAAATATAAAATTACATAAAATTACATTATATAAAATTACATTACAAATACTAAGTACTTCCACTTTATAATCTAACTTATCTCTAAAAATTACAAATAATTAATTAAAAAAAGAATCTAACTTGAACGATGTAAACCAAAAAATTACCAATAACAAAATATTAAAATTATAAATATTAATGTTCTCCAAAAAATATACTGCAAGATCTTTAGTAAATGTGGAAGTTGTTTCCTCGCCTTTAGTTCCTCGCCTTCAAACTAGTATTCACTAGTGAAAAAGTTAGAAAACCAAGTAACAAAACTTTACAAACAAAAAGCCAAAATAACAAAGAAAAAATAACAAAAAATCAAAAAATACCTGAAAATGACAGTGAAAAGCTTCGTTGAACACTCTAAAATGGAGTCGCCAAGTCTATTTCCCCGGTAAGAAAGACTAACTCAAGACATGTAAATGGTATTCAACAAAAAATACTGCCCATATTGTCCCAAATTTTAAATATATACATAATGTAAATCAAAGACATTAGTAATACCTGAAAATGAAGGTGAAATGTTTTGTTGAATACCAACAATGGAGGGCCGAAGGTGAGGAAGATGAAGTATAAAGTAACGGCGCTGAAGAGTACGCATAAAGCAGAAGACTATGCCTGATTTCTACCTATTTATATTCAAGGGATTTTTGTAGGGTTTTTTAGGGTTATGGACTTGAGTTTAATTGGACTTAGGTAAACTATGGGTCGTCCCTTACAGTTTTCTATAATAAATTTATTTATTTATAAATACTCTCTCTTACTTAGCACATGACTACGGGATGGCTACGGTTAGTGGGCGTAGCCAAATGATGGCTTCGGTATGGCTTCGAATATAGCCGTAGCCAAGTTTGGCGACTATTGGCATCCGTAGCCATGCCGTAGCCACTCTTCGCTACGGATTGAAGCCATCTTGAATTGTTTTTGTAGTGACGCCAGGGTTGTGGTCGCTGGCTGGACGCCAGTTGGACGTCAGTCAGCTTTACCTGGGGCGACGAAACAGCTACGTCATCCGTGGACGCTGGTGGGACGCCACAATGTTTGACGCTGGGTGGATGCCATTCCGACGCCATGAGTTTGACCATATAAGGCGATGAATTGGCGTCGATATTCTATTTAGCGTCCATTGAAATAGCGTCCATCTCAAGGTCGTCGCCATATTTCCACTTGACAATTTAGCTTCCAAATGGCGTTCAAATTACTGGTCGCCATTTTATCATTTTTTTGTAGTGACCAATAATGAGACGCCATTTTTCACCAATTTTCTTGACGTTATCAAGGGTCCAACATTCAGGGCCGTTCCTGACCATAGGCAAGGTAGGCATTTGCCTAGGGCCCAGATACAGAAAGGGCCCTAGAATTAGAATATGCTAGTTAATGAAAGTACACATTTAAAAATTTGCAATTAATGAGTAGTTCTTTTATCATTTGAGAATTATATGATACGTCTACAATTTTAACGGTAATTATAATATATGGGGTCCATCTTTGTTATTTTTCCAAACATCTGTTTATGTTTAGAATCGACCCTCCATCAAAGAGCCTTTTTCTTACAGTTTGCCTATGGCCCATACATTGCCAGGAACGGCAGTGCCAACATTTTGGGTGAAGGCCGAAGCACTGAATCCAAACTAGTCTATCGGAGTAAAATTCACCTTCAGTCCATCTACGAATGTCATCAAAAATTTTCCAGAGCTCATTATTTTCCGCCAGAGCATTTTAGTATCCAACTCAGAATAAAAAAAAATAACATTTTGCAAGGGGAAAGAGAATGCATATCACAGAGAGGAACATTTGATTTCGATACCTGGTCAACGATCAGACGCAGGTTCAAAGGCTCTGAGTTTTCGGCTAAAATACAGAGCTTCAACTTGTTTGTCATTTCCAAATTTTCGTTGACATGAAGACAGAACAGCACAGTGATAGTTGAGTCGTCCGGCTTCGAACCCGTGTTCCCCTTTTTCCCACAACAGCTTCAGCATATTTCCAAATCCGCCTCTCTTCCACGCGAGCAGATCCACCTTGAGCCTCCTTTGTGAGACCATGTTTAATGGGTTAATGGCCCTTTGATCATCTATCTGTTTTGAAAACCGTACAAAACCAAACGCATGATTACAAGACTTTCTGATTTTTTTAGATAAGAAAATATCTTCAACTTTGCCATATTCTGAGAACATATCCCTTAACCAATCACATGAAACTTCCCGAGGAAGATGGTCCACAAAGAGGGTGGTACATGTTCCAGAAGATCAACCACAAGCCGGCTCCCGAGGCCCCCGCCTCCAGGGCAGGCGAGCTAATCCCCAGTGACCAGGCCGGCGGTCAGACTTTGAACGGAGACGATTAAGCTTTCCAGGGACACGGTTTGAAAATCTGACGTTTGGGTTTCCATTTTCCCACACACTCCACTCTCTCACTCTATCTCTAAAATCATGAAAAATATTATATATATATATATATATATATATATACAAAAAAGGATACTATGTTACAAAAAAAGAACACTTTAAAATTTATGTCAGTTACTTTTCTGTGTAACATAGTTACTTTTACAATTATGTATTTTTGGCTCAATCGTGATCATAGATGTTTTTATTGTTGTGAAATCGTGACCATATATATATACTGGAAAAATAAATCTTCAATTGTGAATAATAATAACTCGCACCCCACGGCGTAAATTAGTTCATCTAAAAACGTTAAATAAAATGTATTTTTAAATATAAAAATACTCCTAATCGTTTCTAATCAATAAAAAAGGTTTATTATTATAATCGATTATTTGTATTTACTATTTATTGCCAATTTATAACATAATTTAAAATTAATCACAAACATTTGTACACCAAGTACATTTCGCGTGATTTGGAAAAACCATTGGAGTTTTAAACAAAGGCGGAAGAAAAAGAGACAAACATTTTGAAGGCCTTGTGCGAATTAAAACAGTAGAATGCTATAAAGACTATTAATGATATCACCCATGACTCAGTGTTTTATATAAAATTTTAAACCTATTTATGTTTAAAAGCTAAACTTATATTGTACGAAATTAGATAGACCCTTTATCTGAATCCAGTGCGGTGAGACATATTGAACATGCTTTATCAATTTCCATAGTCATTATCATCACTCTATAGACTTCACTTCCATAGTTTGAAAAGTATACCAAGATAACTAGTTAACAAACAAATTATAGTGTAAGATTAATATTTGAAAAGTCCAATCCAAAATAAATTGTAAGAGAAATTGCTCATCAATTCCAAAACAATGATTTGGTTGTAGTTGCCACAAATTTGTTTTTTGTAAGGAATGGGTTTATCACCAAGTCAAGCTATAATGACACCTTGATAATTGACTGCATCTTACTCATATTTTATTTTATGACCTTTCATATAGCTGGATGAGTATAATATATCACCTCACCGTATGTCCTTTTTATTTGTGGCATACAAAGTGCAATAGAAGGAGTACAAAAGTATGATCCAATACATGGTTTTGAAATAATTAGTGACCAAATCGTAATGGATTTAAATAAACTGACAAAAAATATATTATGACCCCACTTGAACCGAACTAAGTTGAATAAAAAATATTTAAATAAAATTGTTAAGATATATATGTATAGACCACAACATAAATTAACCTAACTCAATGTCATTCCCAAATTTGCTGAATCAACTGATATATAAATTCACTAGACTCAAAATATCATACTAATTATAAAAAGCTAAAAAAACATCTCATGTTCGTCTAGCTCTACATTCAATATTATCATACTGTGGCAGTGGACCCGCTTATTGTGGCGGTGCTAACGAGCAACGCGCTGCGCTATTACAATGTATAGGTGTTAAGACTCGCAAAATTTCCAAAACTAGAATCACTGGAGCTGGTGCTCCTTGAAATACCTTAACACTCTGGTTATGACTTTATGTTATGAGATAAGCTAGTATGTATATACATACTATTTTACTATTTCCAATAATAAGCTTTTTAAAAAGCATAAACTAGTTTCTTCAACTTTCAATGTTATGGCGTTTATATTTATTGAATTAACATGGGATGTTTGTATAATTATTTCTTATGTAATTCACAATGTTTTTATGTTCTATCTTTAAGAAAATCTTGTGTCGACCCATATTTTTTTATGTCTTCTTTATATTATCCACCAAGTAGTATAATCACGAAAAACCAATAGAAATAATTTTCACTCAAACTCAAAATTATTAATATAAAAAACTTAATACATAATCAAAATTTACATTTTTTAAACTATCCAAATTATAATTTAGTTATACATTAATTTTCCAGTATTGAGGACCTGAACTTTGTTTGATTTGCAAGAATGTAGTATCTATTACCTACAACTTGGAAGATTGATGTTATTAGCGGTGTTAAAAAATATGCGGTTTTGAAAACCTGACCCGAAGTATTCGGTATCCGAATACGAAAATCGGATAATTTACTCGGTTAATGAATTCCGGATAATCCAGATCGGTTACCCGGTTTCAAAACCAGGTATTCGGGTCGAATACGGGTTACATTTTTCTAGAACGGGATACCCAATATTCGGTTTATAAATTTTTTAAAAAATATTTGTTTTGGAAAATGGAAACCCTGATGTATACTTGAACTTTTTCTTTTACAAAATACTTCATGACTTCATTCATGTCATGGCGCCACAGTACACCACACCCACCTTCTTATATTTTCTCACTCTTTAATTTTGTTCCTCAAAGACCACACCACACAACGTTACACCAATTTATGACTAATAAAGTTCAGTATTTCTAAATAATTAGTATATAGATTTTATATAAAAAAATTCTAAAAGAATAAGAGAAAAACAAATGCATGTCTATGAAAATAAGAAATACCGGATATCCGATTTTCGACTCTGTTTGAATTGGTCATCCGAATTTCGAATACCCGATTTATACCGGGTCGGCACCGGATCACATTTTAGGTATCCGAAAAATAGGGTGCCCAGATTTTCGGATCCGGATCGACTCGGTCTCAGATTTTGAACACCCTTAGATGGTTTATGATAGAAGAGTATTATATTCTACTTAAAAGCTTGTTCGGAGTAACAACTAGTGAAAAAGGAGAGGCTATGCAATATAGACCTTGACTATTCCTCCGAACCACTAAATTCCTATGACGTGTACAATTTCAAAGGTAATGCAAGCTAAACAATAGAACATCGAAAATACAGAGATTTAGCTTAAGATTTAGCTAAAGATAAGGTAATTCCCCAAGTTTACTAGATGATAATCTTAATCGTTTTGTAACACTAGAAAATAAAAGATAATAAGAACTTGGTTCCTCAATTGGATATATGTGGAAACTATGATATAATTTGCTATAATGTTTGTGAATTATATAAGGGAAATTCTACATGGTAAGCACCAGGTTAAGGGAAACACTTGTAATAACTAATCTTGTTTTCGTTTCTACATGGTAAGCACTAGTTTAAGGGAAACTAACCGCCGTAAATATATGGGCTAAAAAACGTTTAAATGGCCCTTATAAGGTGAAATTACCATATTGCCCTTGTTTAAATCATCTTCTTCCTCTGCTTTTCTTTTGTTTCAAAACCTTTAAAAAGTGAAGGAAGGTGAAAATCTCTCAAATGATATTCTCCCTGCAATCAAAAACCTCCATTTCGAACTCATTGAAGTGGGTATCAAGAAAATCCAAGTTTCGACAACTTTCTCGATTGTTCCTCTTTTAAACTCTGTTTTTCCTCCTTGAGCCGAATTCAAAGAACCCATTAATGATGTTATAATCAAACCATTGTTAGAATTCTTAAATGAAACTAATTCATTGCTTTTTGTTAATGTTCACCCTTATGATCTTTTCCGTTTAACCAATGAGCTTCCACTTGGGTATGCTTTGTTTAGAGAGATCATTTGAAATCTGGGATTGGAACTCCTTTAAAGAAATATAGTATTTCAGAAAGTTACACTTTCCTTTCCATTTTAATAACTCAAATCCTTATAATTCTGAAAGAGTTGGAAGGGAAAATGTTAGCTTATCCTTGACTTTCCCGCCCTCTTATTCCCTTCCCCTTCCCTGTCATTCTCTATACATTTCCTTTTTTCTGACATTGTAGTCCATATATTAATGGCATAGTTGACACTTGACACCTGATTAACCACCCCCACACCAGTAAACGGGATGGAAGTTAATTTAGAACGTACGTTGAGAAAGATCTAAGCAATTATTCGGCCCAAATCAGACTGCATGGGGAATGGTAATCCATAAAAACCAATGAGTATTTTCCAACTTGTACTATATTATCTTCTTGCACAAGCACACTGTGATAAACGCATATTATAATACAAGTGAAGCTCCAACTTTTGAATGCCATGTACATCTAAGGAATGCCATATAGCATTGATATCAAATTTGAGAAGCTAAGGTTTTAAACCTATATATATTGGAAAAATAAATCTTCAATAATGAATAATAATAACTCGCACCCCACGACCTAAATTAGTTCATCTAAAAAGGTAAAATAAAATATATTTTTAAATATAAAAATACGCTTAATCATTCTAATTAATAAAGAAAAGTTTATTATTATAATCGATTATTTGTATTTACTATTGACTACCAATTTATAACATAATTTAGAATTAATCTCAAAAGTTTATACACCCAGTACATTTCGCGTTATTTGGAAAAAGTACTGGAGTTTAAAACAAAGGCGGAAGAAAAGGAGACAAACATTTTGAAGACCTTGTGCGAATTAAAACAGTAGAATGCTATAAAGACTATTAATGAAATCACCGATGAATCAGTGTTTTATTTAAAATTTTAAACCTATTTATGTTTAAAAGCTAAACTTATATTGTACGAAATTAGATAGACCCTTTATCTGAATCAAGTGCGGTGAGACATATTGAACATGCTTTATCAATTTCCATAGTCATTATCATTACTCTATAGACTTTACTTCCATAGTTTGAAAAGTATACCAAGATAACTAGTTAACATAAAAATTATAGTGTAAGATTAAAATTTAAAAATTCCAATCCAAAATAAATTGTAAGAGAAATTGCTCATTAATTCCAAAACAATGATTTGCTTGTAGCTGCCACAAATTTGTTTTTTTAAGGGATGGATTTATCACCAAGTCACGCAATAATGACACCATGATAATTGACTGCATCTTAGTCATATTTTATTTTATGACATTTAATATAGCTGGATGAGTACAATATATCACCTCACAATATGTCCTTTATATTTGTGGCATACAAAGTTTAATAGAAGGAGTACTAAAGTATGAACCAATAATTTTTTCGGAATAAAGAGTGACCAAATCGTAATGGATTTAAATAAACTGACAAACAAAATTTTATGACCCAACTTGAACCAAATTAAGTTGAATAAATTATATTTAAATAAAATTGTTAAGATATACGTGTATAGACCAAAACATAAATTAACCTAACTCAATGTCATTCCCAAATTTGCTGAATCACCTGAATATATAAATTCACTAGACTAAATATAGCATACGAGTTAGAAAAAGCTAAAAAAAACATGCCACTTTTGTCTAGCTCTACATTCAATATTATCATTTTTGTATACACATCACATTAAGTATTTGGAAATGTATAAAATACTTATATTTTAAACGGACAAAAAATGGAAAGAAACATAGCCTGATAATTTTGAGTCCTGATAATTTTGAGTATTCCAACCTTCATTTATTTATATGTTGATTTTCAAACAATCATCTTCAACCATAACAACATCTAGTGTACTACTAATAGCTCTAACTTGGATATCGGTTTCAAAGAAGGATAATTTTCTACGTCTCTAATTGCATGTATCCTCTACATTCATTACTTAAGTTGTGCATTACCCTATAAATAAAATAATATATTGATAAAATATAAAAATAAAATAAGAAGCAAATAGATGGACATGATGAGTTTGGTGGTACTAATGGTCATCTTAGCCTTGATAATGGTGCAACCATCAATGGGAGATGGTGAATGTGTCAATGGGAGTTGCCCAAATGGCTTGTGTTGCAGACAGTTTAGATACTGTGGCACTGGACCCGCTTATTGTGGCGGTGGTGACGAGCAAGGCGCTGCGCTATTACAATGTATAGGTGTTAAGACTCGCAAAATTTCCAAAACTAGAATTACTGGTGAAATAGCCCTAATTTTAGCTGCTGAATTAATTGTAATTGAATTAGTGAATTTGGGATTATTAAATTTTGATTGTGTTATTTTATTGGGATTAAATATAATTGAATATTATCTTTGGGTACCAGTTGTATTTATTTGGGAACAAAATAAATTGCACGACGAATATACGGGTATTTTTATACACCTCATGTTTATTGAATGGGTAAGTGATGCCCCTCAATCCATACTCACCCAACACTCTACCCCTTTCCTCCTTCTTATACATGAGATACATTTCCATCATTTCTACAAACAAAAAATCTGAATTCCTACCTTCTCCAAGTGTATAAGTAAGTCCAAAATCAGAAATTCTTTTCTCCAAGTGAACAAGTAAAGCAAAATCCTAAAGTTCATCTTATCCCAAGTGAGCAAGAAACTAAAAATCTATATTCCACCATTTTTCTCTCATAATTTCAGAAATCATGAAGAGATTATTAGTATCTCCTTACTATAGATAATCCTTATTCTCATAAAAAGCTTCTTGAAGTTCAATTTCAATCTCTACAAAACTTATATGGGGTATGGAGCTTAATTGAAGTTGATCTTGGATTGTATTTGATGTTAGAGCTTGTTTGAGTGAAGAGTTGTGATCAAATGTTTGATTTGATGATGAATTGAGGATCTAGAGTTCATGTGTGGGGTGTTGGAGCTGTCCAAGGTTGAAGGTTGGTCATCCATGGTGCTTGAACTACATGCATGAAGCTTTCTTTTGTTAACAATGGTGTTTTCATGGTTTCACAAGCTTTTCATGGTGAATTATCCATTTAGTGGTAAGACACAATTCAATGATTCTTTTAAAGTGTTTAAAAGCTGTTTTATAACTTGATTTTAAGTAAATTTAGTTTGTTCATCTAAGCTTTTAATTTGAATTGATTTTGTTGTAACTTGACAATTGAGCATTTCATGTTGTTTGGAAGTTATGTGATTTTCAAGTTTTGGTTTAGGCAGATTAAGGTGGTATTTGTTGGGTTTGATTGTTGTTATAGGTTGGATTAGAAGTGTTTGTGGAGTTGAAATTGCGTTTGAATTTGTTGCGTCGAGTTTTTGGGTTGTGCTTGAACGAGCACATGAAATGCACGAACGAGCACATGAAATGCTCGAACGAGCACTTTATACTATTGAAGTTAGTAAGCTAGACAGTAGGTTCTGGAAGATTTTGCTCGAACGAGCACATATAATCCTTATGCTGCTGAAGTCAGTAGCTGGCAGCTTTTTACCTTGTTTTGTAAATGCGATATCTTCTTCGTCCGGAATTGGATATAGGCATATTTACAGTCGTTACGACCGTACGGAAGTCTAGTTTATCACCCAATTGAAATAAATTAAAAATACTAAGCAAAATTTCATTTATAGACCTTTTAGTGAGCATGTGTCTTCATGAAAGTGGTTAAAAGAGCTCAATGTTATTACTAAGCATGGGTATTGCTTGGGTGAATTTGTGAACCTAGAGTTGACTTGGTATTGATCTTTAAACTAATAATAAGTGTGATCAGTTTAGTGAAGTAACGAATTCTTGAATTTGGGTTTTACAGATTAGTCTTGTTGAATTGTGGTTTCTTAATTGTTTACTTGATATTATTTAGGTATGATGTAAGTTGGGTATTTTGGGATTTGTATGTACATATTGGTTAAACTCTTTGATGGTTGAGGATGAGTTGTTTACATTCTAATGAATTAGTTATTGCTTTGTTTATGTATTAATATCATTAATATTGTAAAATGATTTTAAAGTAAACTTATACATGTCATGGAAATCGTATTTAATAAAATAAAGCATGTTTTACTTAAAGTTTTGTATAAAGTATCTTACCTTATAAATGTTTTTCGTTTTGGGAATTGGACAACGGATACTATGTGTCCGGTTTTGTGTGAAAACCCTAGAGCTTGATTCCAGGTACCTTTTAGGATCGGCCTCGAGCCCCCGATCCCATTTAGTTCTTGCAAGAGCCGTTTAGGTGATGACGATCACCCGTTTACCAGAATGTTAGATCAAGCCTACTTCTGGCGGTCACTAAATATTCCCTGTTTTTGTATTAATTTTGTATTATGTTTTAAAATATTGTCTTAAGTATTGTTTTGATGGTTGACAAACATTGTGTCTTTTGTGAGGAATTTACCTCAAAATGTTAGCTTTGAACTTACGTAGTTCATAGCCGTATTTGGTTATTAAAGAATGTGTTCTTTAACGTTAAATATTACATTGTGATGTAATATAGTTTTTATTTGCCGCCAAACAAAAGTTGATTGAAAGAATTTGATTTACAAAAAAAAAAGGGGTTTACCTATATAAGCAAAGGATTAGAATAATTACTTTCAAATGATTTCTTATTTAAATGTTGCATTGTTTGTTAGATTACTCAACAATTCAATTGTTGACAGTTCTTGATGGGGCCTATCCCTTACGGGGGGTAGATCCATTTTCAGGTTAGCTCTGCTGTGGAGACGATGCCTATAAGTATTATGTGTTACGTGTGTGGCAAGGATTTCCATTTTATCATCACTCCCTTTTGACTTCTGGTTATGTAAACGTTTTCTTATTTTGGTACTGTAAATTAAGACTTTAAAATTTTAGATGCATTTTATATATAATAGAATTTAAGTTAAGTTTGTAAAAAGTTTTCGTTAACTCTGATATTGTTTTGCTATGATCATCGGATTATAGGTCAGATTCAGTCCAAACATCTGTAAGTCTTCCGCTGTGTTTAGTGGACAGTATTATTATACTGTTTCGCTATTTTGGTCTGTTTCAACTGGAGCTGGTGCTCCTTGAAATACCTTAACACTCTGGTTATGACTTTATGTTATGAGATAAGCTAGTATGTATATACATACTATTTTACTATTTCCAATAATAAGCTTTTTAAAAAGGATAAACTAGTTTCTTCAACTTTCAATGTTATGGCGTTTATATTTATTGAATTAACATGGGATGTTTGTATAATTACTTCTTATGTAATTCACAATGTTTTTATGTTCTATCTTTAAGAAAATCTTGTGTCGACCCATATTTTTTTATGTCTTCTTTATATTATCCACCAAGTAGTATAATCAAGAAAAACCAATAGAAATAATTTTCACTCAAACTCAAAATTATTAATCTAAAAAACTTAATACTGTAATGAAAATTTACATTTTTAAACTAGCCAAATTATAATTAGTTATACATTAATTTTCCAGTGTTGAGGACCCGAATTATGTTTGATGTGCAAGAATGTAGTATTTATTACCTACAACTTCGAATATTGATGGTATTTGGGGTGTTCAAAAATATCCAGTTTTGAAAACCCGACCCAAATTATTCGGTATTCAAATACGAAAACCGATAATTTACTCGGTTAATGAACTCCGGATAATCCTGATCAGGTTCCCGGTTTCAAAATCGAGTATTCGGGTTGAATACGAGTCAGATTTTTCTAGAACCGGATACCTAGTATTCGGTTTATATATTTTTTAAAAAATATTTATTTTGAAAAATGGAAACCCTAAGGTACACTTGGACTTTTTGTCTTACGGAATACTTTATGACTTCATTCATGTCATGGTGCCACAGTACACCACACCCACCTTCTTTTATTTTCTCACTCCTTAATTTTGTTCCTCAAAGACCACACGACACAACGTTACACCAATTTATGACTCATAAAGTTGAGTATTTCTAAAGAACTAGTATAAAGATTTTATATAAAAAAATAAGAGAAAAACAAATGCATGTCTAAGAAAATAACGGATATCCGGTTTTCGACTCGGTTTGAATCGGTTATCCGAATTTCGAATACTCGATTTTTACTGGGTCGGCATCGAATCACATTTTTAGGTATCCGAAAAAAGGGTACCCGAATTTTCGGATCCGAATCGACCCGGTATCAGATCTTGAACACCCTTAGATGGTTTGTTATTGAAGAGTATTAAATTCCACTTAAAAGCTTGTTCCGAGTAACGACTAGTGAAAAAGGAGAGGCTATGCAATATGCCTTGACTATTCCACCGAACCACCAAATTCCTATGACGTGTAAAATTTCAAGGGTAATCCAAACCAAACAATACAACATCGAACGTATAGAGATTAAGCTAAAGATTTAGCTAAAGACAAGGTAATTCCCCAAGTTTACTAGATGATAATCTTAATAGTTTTGTAAAACTAGAAAATAAAAGATAATAAGAACTTGGTTCCTCAACAGGATATATGTGGAAACTATGATATAATTTTCTATAATGTTTGTGAATTATATAATTACATTTTAAACATATATACTAGAAAAATAAATCTTCAATAGAGAATAATAATAACTCGCACCCCACGGCCTAAAATATTTCATCTAAAAAGGTTAAATAAAATGTATTTTTAAATATAAAAATACGCTTAATCATTTCTAATGAATAAAACAAAGTTTATTATTATAATCGATTCTTTGTATTTACTATTGATTGCCAACTTATAACATAATTTAAAATTAATCACAAACATTTGTACACCAAGTACATTTCACGTGATTTGGAAAAACCATTGGAGTTTTAAACAAAGGCAAAGAAAAAGAGACAAACATTTTGAAGGCCTTGTGCGAATTAAAACAGTAGAATGCAGTGTCGGACGTATATTCGGGCACACGGGAACACGTGACCCTAGGCGTTTTTTTTTTAATTCAATTTAGACTTTTCTATTGGTCAATGTAAAAATAAAAAATTAATATTGAATTCTTTTGATGATAAATATTTTCTCATTTAAGTTAGTTTGTCTTATTTATTTATTTTGTCCCATTTTTTTATTAGGTCAGTTGATTTATTTTGTTTCATTTTCTTTTAAGGTATTTTATATTTAAAATTTTAGCAAGTATTGTATGAGATTGTATCACCGTGATACGGCCCCATACAAGCAACTCATTAGTAAAATAAATAAATAATTAATTAAATGAAAACTGAATTCCCTCTTGTACGAGAAGCATTTTTTTTTTAAATACTTTAGGCTAATCCAATTGAGTTCGTCTCACGATGAGACGACCTTAACAAAGAACGTACACTATAATAGATCAATTCACTATTTATTTACAACATAAACATTAATTTTAGAGTATATTTAACTTTTTTCTCTAGTTACATTATTTAAACTAAAGTGGGATGAATTTGATAAATAAATTCAAATTACTAATTAATTCAGGTAATGGATATGATTAAGATAGATGTTAATTACTAACATTCTTTTATTCGCAAAGGCTATTTAATTACGAGAATTTTTTTCAAAAATAAGATCACAATTTTGATAAATTTATTGTGATTCTACTTGTCATTTATTTTCAAAATTTTAAAAAATTAGTTGTTAATTTTACAAATGAAACTCCGCCAAAATTTCGTCCGTAAGTTGGTGCATCCTGGGACTCCGAACCTTGGATCTGCCACTCGTAGAATGCTATAAAGACTATTAATGATATCACCCATGACTCAGTGTTTTGTATAAAATTTTAAACCTATTTATGTTTAAAAGCTAAACTTATATTGCACGAAATTAAATAGACCCTTTATCTGAATCCAGTGCGGTGAGACATATTGAACATACTTTATCAATTTCCATAGTCATTATCATCACTCTATAGACTTCACTTCCATAGCTTGAAAAGTATACCAAGATAACTAGTTAACATACAAATTATAGTGTAAGATTAATATTTGAAAAGTCCAATCCAAAATAAATTGTAAGACAAATTGCTCATCAATTCCAAAACAATGATTTGGTTGTGGCTGCCACAAATTTGTTTTTTTTAAGGAATGGGTTTATCACCAAGTCACACTATAATGACACCTTGATAATTGACTACATCTTACACATATTTTATTTTATGACATTTGATATAGCTGGATGAGTATAATATATCACCTCACCATATGTCCTTTTTATTTGTGGCATACAAAGTGTAATAGAAGGAGTACAAAAGTATGATCCAATAAATTTTTTTGAAATAATTAGTGACCAAATCTTAATGGATTTAAATAAACTGACAAAAAACTATTATAACCCAACTTGAACCGAATTAAGTTGAATAAAAAATATGTAAATAAAATTGTTAAGATATATGTGTATAGACCACAACATAAATTAACCTAACTCAATGTCATTCCCAAATTTGTTGAATGAAAAATTTGCTCAAAATGATCCCAACTATCACCTGTTGGCAAAAAATAATCCCAACTATCAATTATTTTTTAATAATCCCAACTATTCTCATATTTTGTTGAAAACATACCCACCCCTTTGTTACCGGTTGGAATAGGTAGCTTTTCCACTTTTTTTCCTTTTTTTTACTTAGCTGTTCAAAATTAACCCTTCCCCTTCATCTATTAATTGAAAAAGAAAAAAAAAGTGGAAAAGTTACCTGTTGTAGCCGGTTAAATGGGAGGTGGGTATGTTTTCAACAAATTATGAGAATAGTTGCGATTATTTAAAACATAATTGATAATTGGGATTATTTTTGGCCAACGGGTGATAGTTGGGATTATTTTGATCACATTTTCCTTGTTGAATCAACTGAACATATAAATTCACGAGACTCAAAGTATCATACTAATTATAAAAAGCTAAAAAAACATGTCATGTTTGTCTAGCTCTACATTCAATATTATCATTTTGATATACACTTCCCATTAAGTATTTGGAAATGTATAAAAAACTTATATTTTATAAGGACAAAAAATGGAAAGAAACATAGCCTGATAATTTTGAAAATTCGAACCTTCATTTATTTATATGTTGATTTTCAAACAATCATCTTCAACAATAACAATATCTAGTGTACTACTAATACCTCTAACTTGGATATCGGTTTCAAAGAAGGATAATTCTCTACGTCTCTAATTACATGTATCCTCTACATTCACTACTTAAGTTGTGCATTACTGTAACACCCCACAAATTCGATGTTAAATTATTTATAATTGAAATTGCGATTAAAAATAATTTCATTATACATTATTATTAAACATGGGAAAATTAATATTTTGACCCACAAATATGAAGGAATAAAGTGATGAATACATTTAATTCTATGGGGAAATAATAGTTAAATAAAATTGAGTAAAATTAATAATAGCCATAATAGTTTCGTTCTTAAATCGAGCCAAACGAAGTTTCATTTTAACTTTTCGGGTTAAAATTTATGGGCCTTGTGAGTAGATGTGGGTTAGGGTTTTTGTTTTTTTTTGAAGTATAGAAACCCCATTTCTTGAGAAGGAGCCGTCACCCACTCCATTCTTCATCTCTTAATCTTTTTCTCCTCCCTTTCCCACACATTCACCCACATACCCCACCGTACCCGCTGCTTTGGACCTCCACGAGCACCACCACAGCGGCTGCCACCTCTTTCCTCCCACGCCAGGCAGCCGGCAGCAGGATCAGCGAGCACCTCCTCCATTCACGGCAGCAGCAAGCTGCGTGCGCACCTCCAGCAAGCACCGGCTGTCCCAGCCGGTTTGGGCAGCCCTCCACCACCTTAGCCACCTTCTTCACCCTCTTGCTAGTTTTGTTTTTTTGTGAGCCATCTCCTTTCTCCTAATTGATTTCATCTTGTTTTACAATTGAAACTTATAAATTTTATGAGTAAAGTGTTGAACTTTATATATATATATATATATATATATATATATATATATATATATATATATATATATATATATATATATATATATATATATATATATATATATATATATATATTATATTATCTTCATGGAATATAAGAGTTTAAGTGATGATTTGAATAAGTTGACAAATTGGGGTTAAAGTATGAATTAAAATGATAAAAGTGGTGCCACTTTGTGTTTGAGGATCTTTTATAAATTGAAAAGATTTATTTAAGCTTTGAATGTGTGATTATGTTGTGAATGGTGATAATATAGTATTTATAAATAGTTATGATTATAAGTCACTAAAACGAGTTGTGAATTATCACTTGCTTTATAAAGATAATGGTGGGTATTGTTTATATTATCGAGTATTATTGTTAGTTAATTGTGGTGTAATCGTAGTTATTATGGTGAATCTTGGCATGTTAAAGATGCTAGACATGATTGTTTCGTTGGTTGTGGTAAGTGGTATAATGGTAATCAAATTATAAGTTATTATTATTGTTTCTTGATACGAGCAAGTGCTAGTAGTCTAAGAAATTACATGGTGATGTGGTTTTATAACTTGAGTCTCATGGGTTTAAAGAAATGGTCATAATGTACCCTTTGTTGTGAAAGCTTATGTGATTGTTGGCGTAGCGAATGTGAAAGCTTATTTAATTGTTGAGTTAATGTCATTACTTATGAACGAGTGTAGATTGAGTAATGGGAAATGGTTTATGTGTGTATTAGAACAATTGAAAGTTACTTGGAATAGGTGAACGATAGCTCGTTTTAGCTTTTACTCCCTCTTAAATAGAGGAAGGTAAGCTTATTAGTTCTATTCAAACTTGTATAGGTTCCCATCTCATAAGAGGAAGGTAGAACCTCAGTGGTTGATTTTTGTGACTTTTGGTCGTGTAGTGACGCTTACAGGTACGTATACGCAGTAACTAATTCTTATATGTAATTTTCCTTTAAGACATTATTGTTCATTGTTTATTGTGATATATGCATTGTATCGAAACTATGAAATATTAGCGAGTAAACCTTGTATGAAGAGATATCGATTACGAAATCCTTGAGCATAGAATAGTTTAGAGAATGAGAGTATTAGTAGAAGGCGGGGACCATCCCCCATCATATATTTAAGAACTGGATCATGCCTTACTTGGAGTTAGAATGACTCCTTTATAGGTGAATTTCATATTTTATTTGAGTTGCTCAGTGGGTTTCAGCGTTCTGCTATCCCGGGGCATTCATCAATAGTCAAAAGCGGGAGTTATTCCCCTTTGATAAAGTACTAAATTATGATTAGTTGGCGTGACTCAACTGGATTATATCCGGTTGATTTAGTACTCCCCTAGGTGAGGTTCGACGGGACCACCGTAAGGGGGGTATGAGCATAGTTTGTCAATTGGGCGCCGGGTGGCCGATAACGCCCCTTGACTGAGGTGTCACCATGCGGGCCTTGCAAACCCCAATATGGTTGCCTCTCCACTGGATTAGTACCCCAGTGTTAGTTTCCCGAAGGTAGGACCCGAGAGGGTCAGCTGGAGGGGGTATGAGCTCATACTTTGCCATGGGCGCCGGGTGGCCGATAACGCCCATGGCCGTGTCACTATGCCATGAAATGAAGAAAAGATCTACTGATAGAATGTTACTCATTCATAGAAAGCTTATTGATTCATAGAAAGCTTACACTAGTGAGAAGTGCACCTAAGCTAACTTACGTCAAAGGAGTTATCAGTATCAAAGAAGGGCTATGAATACGCTTACTCTAAGATAGACATGCTCTATAGGGTCACGTGTTAGATAATCTGTTAATTCCTTGGTTGTGTTGATACTACGCGTGTTCTGCAAGAGTTTATGTTTTGAGAAGAGAAATGTGAAGACTCGCATTCTATCCCAGAAGCATAGGTGGACGGTAAACGATTACTATTTGTGCTTGTGTCCGATGAAATCATCTCATGTCGTATAACATAATGTTATCTACTGGTTGGTCTTATTATATTTGATGCTAGTTACTGACGTGTACGTGTTTGTGTTTATGTTTGGTTGTTTGATGACTTTCTATGATTGTCCTGCTATGACACATTGGCCCTGGTCTGATGTCGAGCAGCAGGAGGATCATGGACAGTCGTAGCAGGTATCGAAGCTTATTTTTGCATTGCATTGCATTGGGGGAGAGTGATAAGGACGAAGAACAACCTGTGTCATATCATTACTCTTTGATTTTGTAGTTCTTATTTATCTTTTGTAAACTTTGGTTGTATACGTTTGTTAGGAGGCCTTGTGTCCCTTTTTGTATATTTGTACTTCCGCTGTGTAGTTGTAACGTTCTATGGTTTTTACGTGTTAAGTCAACTTAAAACGCAAGCGCTGACACCAGAACCACGATCCATGCTTGGCATGTTGATTTGAGAAGCCGGCGATGAATCATTCCGCCGTGATATAGTTTTGATAGGCCATTGATGCCTTTGTTTTATTAGATTGTAAATAGCTTTTTTTTTTCTTCTACAAAAAGGCGCACAATTTTAGGGTAGATGCTGCCGAAGTTTCCACTCACCTCTTTAAAGTTAATCTTTAACGTTTATTTAAGTTCTTTTCTTTTTCTTTTATGTAACACCCGAATTTCCTCCTGTTCTTTCCGGTTTTGGTTTCGTAAAGGGGTCGGAAAAATTGGGGTGTTACAATTACACTATAAATACCCTTCATCTATTACAACCTTAATCACCAAAAAGTAATCTACAAGGAAAATAAAATAATATATTGCCAAAATATAAAAATAAAATAAGAACCAAAAAGATGAACATGAAGAGTTTGGTGGTACTAATGGTCATCTTAGCCTTGATGATGGTGCAACGATCAATGGGAGATGGTGAATGTGTCAATGGGAGTTGCCCAAATGGCTTGTGTTGCAGCCAGTTTGGATACTGTGGCAGTGGACCCGCTTATTGTGGCGGTGCTGACGAGCAACGCGCTACGCTATACAGCGTATAGGTGTTAAGACTCGCAAAATTCCCAGAACTAAAATTACAGGAGCTGGTGCTCCTTGAAATACCTTAACACTCTGGTTATGACTTTTTGTTATGAGAGAAGCTAGTATGTATATACATACTAGTTTAATATTTCTAATAATAAGCTTTTTAAAAAGCATAAGCTAGTTTCTTCACCTTTCAATGTTATGGCGTTTATGTTTATTGAATTAACATGGGATGTATGTATAATTACTTCTTATGTAATTCACAATGTTTTTATGTTCTATCTTTAAGAAAATCTTGTGTCGACCTATATTTTTTTATGTCTTCTTTATATTATCAACCAAGTAGCATAATTATGAAAAACCAATAGAATAAATTTTCACTCAAACTTAAAATTATTAATCGAAAAAACTTAGTACTGTATGGAAAATTTACATTTTTTAAACTAGCCAAATTATAATTAGTTATACATTAATTTTCCAGTGTTGAGGACCCGAACTTAGTTTGATTTGCGAGAATGTATTAATTATTTTTTACAACTTGGAATATTTATGGTATTAGGGGTGTTCAAAAATATCCGGTTTTGAAAACCCGACCCGAATTATTCGATATCCGAATACGGAAGCCGGATAATTTACTCGGTTAATGAATTCCGGATAATCCTGATCGGGTACCCGATTTCAAAACCGGGTATTCGGGTCGAATACGGGTCACATTTTTCTAGAACCTGAAAGCCAGTATTCGGTTTATATATTTTTTAAAAAATATTTATTTTGAAAAATGAAAACCCTAATGTACACGTGGACTTTTTGTTTTACGGAATACTTCATGACTTCATTCATGTCATGGTGCCACAGTACACCACACCCACTTTCTTTTATTTTCTCACTCCTTAATTTTGTTCCTCAAAGACCACAACACATAACGTTACACCAATTTATGACTCATAAAGTTAAGTATTTCTAAAGAACTAGTATATAGATTTTATATAAAAACAATACGAGAAAAACAAATGCATGTCTAAGAAAATAAGCAATCCCGGATATCCGGTTTTCGATTCGGTTTGAATCGGTTATCCAAATTCGAATACTCGATATTTACCGCGTCGGCAACGGATCACATTTTTAGGTATTTGAAAAAGAGGGTACCCGGATTTTCGGATCCGGATCAACCCGGTAAACGATTTTGAACACCCTTAGATGGTTTGTGATAGAAGAGTATTATATTTCACTTAAAAGTTTATTCAAAGTATCGACTAGTGAAAAAGGAGAGGCTATGATATATGCCTTGACTATTCCTCCGAACCACCGAATTCCTATGATGTGTAAAATTTCAAGGGTAATCCAAACCAAACAATACAACATCGAAAATACAGAGATGAAGCTAAAGATTTAGCTAAAGATAAGGTAATTCCCCAAGTTTACTAGATGATAATTTTAATAGTTTTTTAACACTAGAAAATAGAAGATAATAAGAACTTGGTTCCTTAACAGGATATATGTGGAAACTATGATATAATTTGCTATAATGTTTGTGAATTATATAATTACATTTTAAACATACATACAGGAAAAATAAATCTTCAATAGTGAATAATAATAACTCGCACCCCACGGCTTCAATAGTGAATAATAATAACTCGCACCCCACAGCCTAAATAAGTTCATCTAAAAAGGTTAAATATATTGTATTTTTAAATATAAAAATACGCTTAATCATTTCTACTGAATAGAAAAAAGTTTATTATTATAATCGATTATTTGTATTTACTATAGATTGCCACTTTATAACATAATTTAAAATTAATCACAAGCATTTGTACACCAAGTACATTTCGCGTGATTTGGAAAACCCTTTGGAGTTTTAAACAAAGGCGGAAGAAAAAGAGACATACATTTTGAAGGCCTTGTACGAATTAAAACAGTAGAATGCTATAAAGACTATTAATGATATCACCCATGACTCAGTGTTTTATCTAAAATTTTAAGCCTATTTATGTTTAAAAGCTAAACTTATATTGTACGAAATTCGATAGACCCTTTATCTGAATCCAGTGCGTTCAGACATATTGAACATGCTTTATCAATTTCCATAGTCATTATAATCACTCTATAGACTTCACTTCCATAGCTTGAAAAGTATAGCAAGATAACTAGTTAACATACAAATTATAGTGTAAGATTAATATTTGAAAAGTCCAATCCAAAATAAATTGTAAGAGAAATTGAACATCAATTCCAAAACAATGATTTAGTTGTAGTTGCCACAAATTTGTTTTTTTTAAGGAATGGGTTTATCACACGCTATAATGACACCTTGATAATTGACTACATCATACTCATATTTTATTTTATGACATTTAATAAAGCTGGATGAGAATAATATATCACCTCACCATATGTCCTTTTTATTTGTGGCATACAAAGTGTAATAGAAGGAGTACAAAAGTATGATCCAATAAATTTTTTTGAAATAATTAGTGACCAAATCGTAATGGATTTAAATAAACATGCAAAAAAAATATTATGACCCAACTTGAACCGAATTAAGTTGAATAAAAAATATGTAAATAAAATTGTTAAGATATATGTGTATAGACCACAACATAAATTAACCTAACTCAATGTCATTCCCAAATTTTTGAATCAACTGAATATATAAATTCACTAGACTCAAAATATCATACTAATTATAAAAAGCTAAAAAAACATGCCATGTTTGTCTAGCTCTACATTCAATATTATCATTTTTATATACACTTCACATTAAGTATTTGGAAATGTATATAACACTTATATTTTAAAAGGACAAAAAATGGAAAGAAACATAGCATGATAATTTTGAAAATTCCAACCTTCATTTATTTATATGTTGATTTTCAAACAATCATCTTCAACAATAACAATATCTAGTGTACTACTAATAGCTCTAACTTGTATATCGGTTTCAAAGAAGGATAATTTTCTACGTCTCTAATTGCATGTATCCTCTACATTCACTACTTAAGTTGTGCATTACCCTATAAATACCCTTCATCTATTACAACCTTAATCACCAAAAACGTTATCTACACAGAAAATAAAATAATATATTGATACAATATAAAAATAAAATAAGAACCAAAAAGGAAAATAAAATAATATATTGATAAAATATAAAAATTCCCACAACTAAAATTACTCGAGCTGGTTATGATTTTATGTTATGAGATAAGCTAGTATGTATATACATACTAGTTTACTACTTCCAATAATAAGCTTTTTAAAAAGCATAAGCTAGCTTCGTCACCTTTCAATGTTATGGCGTTTATGTTTATTGAATTAACATGAGATGTATGTATAATTACTTCTTATGTAATTCACAATGTTTTTATGTTCTATCTTTAATAAAATCTTGTGTCGACCTATATTTTGTTATGTCTTCTTTATATTATCAACCAAGTAGAGCATAATCATGAAAAACCAATAGAATAAATTTTCACTCAAACTTAAAATTACTAATCGAAAAAACTTAATACTGTATGGAAAATTTACATTTTTTAAACTAGTCAAATTATAATTAGTTATACATTAATTTTCCAGTGTTGAGGACCCGTACTTAGTTTGATTTGCGAGAATGTATTAATTATTTCTTATAACTGGGAATATTTATGGTAATAGGGGTGTGCAAAAAAATCCGGTTTTGAAAATCCGACCCGAATTATTCGATATCCGAATACGAAAGCCGGATAATTTACTC
This sequence comes from Amaranthus cruentus, assembly GCA_019425755.1. Lineage (NCBI taxonomy): Eukaryota > Viridiplantae > Streptophyta > Magnoliopsida > Caryophyllales > Amaranthaceae > Amaranthus > Amaranthus cruentus. Next base: position 4,476,437 of record CM033464.1, read on the forward strand.
GGGTGATGAATTCCGGATAATCATGATCGGGTACCCGATTTCAAAGTCGGGTTTTCAGGTCGAATACGGGTCACATTTTTCAAGAACCTGAAACCCCGTATTCGGTTTATATATTTTTTAAAAAATATTTATTTTGAAAAATGAAAACCCTAATGTACACTTGTACTTTTTGTTTTACGGAATACTTCATGACTTCATTCATGTCATGGTGCCACAGTACACCACACCCACTTTCTTTTATTTGCTCACTCCTTAATTTTGTTCGTCAAAGACCACAACACATAACGTTACACCAATTTATGACTCATAAAGTTAAGTATTTCTAAAGAACTATTATATAGATTTTATATAAAAAAAATACGAGAAAAACAAATGCATGTCTAAGAAAATAAGCAATACCGGATATCCAGTTTTCGACTCGGTTTGAATCGGTTATCCAAATTCGAATACTCGATTTTTACCAGGTCGGCACCGGATCACATTTTTAGGTATCTGAAAAAGAAGGTACCCGGATTTTCGGATTCGGATCGACCCGGTATCAGATTTTGAACACCCTTAGACTGTTTGTGATAGAAGAGTATTATATTTCACTTAAAAGCTTATTCAAAGTAACAACTAGTGAAAAAGGAGAAGCTATGCAATATGTAGAGGTGTTCTTTCGGTTCGGTTGTATTCCGGATCGACTATTTTTCGGTTCGCGATGTTACAGGTCGCACTCGATGGTTGGTTAGTCGTTCGGTTGAAGATCGGTACTACTAATTATTATCGATCGAGTTAAAATGTAAATCAATTGTTGTTAGTCATTTTTTAATTGATGACAAAATTTCCTTTACTTATAGCAAAAATAGTTAAAATGTAAATCAACTAGTGATCCTTATTACTTTGTTACTTTTACTTGTTTAACCGGATATTAGAATTATAAAGTTCTATCAATTTTCATCTAGTACGGTTACATACATTGACCATTGATTATTAACTCTATATATATGAAACCATGTATTTATAAAATTTAATTTATTAAAATATCTATCACTTTATTAGATTAAATAATAAGATGATTGAATATGAATCTATCATACTTCATTTAAAATTTGGTTTGGGGGTTTGCAAATAATTTAAAATTTATTGGGTTTAGTGGTTTCGGATCGATTGGTTTAGCATGATTGGGGGGGGTATATTTGGTCATTTTGGTTGGGGGTTTTCGGTTAGGGTTATTTTGGTTCAAAACCGCATTGGGTTAAATTTTATTTTGGTTTGGGTTGGGGAAATTTCCGGGGATTGGGTTTGATCCTAAAAGGAACACATTTTGTTGGGTTTTCTTCGGTTTATGGATTTTGGGTCGGGGCACTTTTGAACCCCAGCAAATCCTTGCATTTTAAAACCCCAAAAATTCCCCTGATGCAAAATTTAAGGGTAATCCCAAAAAAAACAATACAAAAAAAATCGAGATGAAGCTAAAAGTTTCTGGTTAAATTCCCGTTTTATGAAATTTTAAAGTTTTGAAATAGAAAAAAAGGGAAAAAAAAAAAATTTTTGCCCGGAAATGGGCTTTTTAAATTTTTTGTTTTGAATTTAAAAATTTCATTTTAAAACTACATCGGAAAAAAATCTTCAATAGTGAATAAAATCTCGCACCCCGGGGTTCAATAGTGAATAATAATAAACCAACCCGCCCCAAATAAGTTCATCTAAAAAGGGTTAAAAAATATTGTATTTTAAATTAAAAAAAAGCAATCATTTCCTTTTAAAAAAAATTTATTTTTAAAAGAATTTGTATTTACTATAGATTGCCCTTTATAACATTTTAAAATTAATCACAAGCATTTGTACCCAATTTTTCCCGTGATTTGGAAAAAAAGGTTTTAAACAAAGGGGGAAAAAAACATACATTTTGAAGGCCTTTTAGAATTAAACAAAGAATCTATAAAGACTATT
>CM033464.1:4478871-4598871 GCA_019425755.1 Amaranthus cruentus
CACCTCCTCTCCTCCACACAGCAGCAAGCAGGTGCAAAAGATGCTGCCAAGTGTATTCGAACATGCGACTTGCTGCTTCAGAGTATATACACCTACCAACTGAGCTCTCTGCATCCTGTTATACTCTTGCACGCGGGCAATTTATATCTTGTACTAAACAAGCCAATTTCGAAAATGCCAATGTTATAAACAGAATAGTGGCAGCGATTAGGGAGTAGTAGCTTTACCTTAGTCTTTCCTTTCCTTTTTTCCCCACTTTATTCTTATAAACCCTAGTTTAGTTTCTTTAATTTTTCTTGTCTTTAATTTTATTTTGTCCTTTATTTTAATTTTTTATGTAACATTTATGGGTTTTTATTATTTTCTCTTCAATCTTCTTCATATTTAGTGGGTAACTTCTAATCTTTCTTTATTTTAGTATTGTATTATTTATTTCTTGATTTAAGTTGATTTATAATATTTCTCTATTTGTCTTTTTTCTTCAATCTTCTTCATATTTAGTGGGTAACTTCTAATCTTTTCTTCTTAACTCAACCATTGTTGATGGCTTGATAATGGTGGAATATTGATTGACATCGGTTTGGATAGAGACTTAGTAGAAGGGTTGCTCTAGTCCATTGCTTGAGGTTGTCATGGTTTGCTTTTGGGAGGTCACGAGGGTTGGATCCGGAGTAACCTAAACCCTTGTTCAATGAATCGGTCGGTGCAAGGGATGCGAGAGTTGAACCTTGCAATCACCCTTCAATTAGGAGTTTTCCCCTTCACCCTACGAGTAGGGGAGGATTGATAGATAGTAAAATTTTGTTGCCGATTCTCTTATCTTTACTCATGAGGTGAGGAGAATGAGATTTTCGGAGTGATCCCAAGCCGATCCGAGATTGGATCACTCTTTGTATTGTGTTCCACTTCTCTCTAATCAAACTAAAGGAAATCAAAACATCTCTGAAAGGACAACGTCACAAGTGAGCTAACCCTCGTCCATTGCTTCTTGGTTTGTTATTTTCATAGTTATATTTGTAGTCTAGCTCATCACCAATCCCTATACATGATTCCCCAACACCTAAAAGGCCCTAAGTCTGCAGCTTCGTCTCCAGTGGATCGACCCTATTTGCCAATACACTTGTGTAGAGTTAAATCAGGGTGTTTATAAATTTTTTTGGATTAGTGGCTTTAGCGACGACATAAAAATTCCTCTATTAGAATGGTGCCGTTGCCGGGGAGTTGAGATTTGTATGACTTAGGTTGATTTCATAGGTGTTGTTTGTATATAAAAAAAATCAATCAAAAAAAAATCTTGTTTGCTTCAATGGCAAATCACATTCATCAATTTGAGCAAGAACCATTTTGGAGGTTCTTTAAAAGATATGGTGATTTCCTCCCTTGTGAACATGGTCTTGAAAAGGTGCATATTTTCATGGATTTGTATATGGGTTTGAATGAAAGGACTAGGGACCAAATTGACGCTATATATGAGTATGAGTTCCTTGACCAACCAATTTGAGCAAGGTTGGAACATGTTTTTATGGTTTGCCAAGGACACTTACAAGAAGGAACTTTCTAACTCCCCACCCCTTGACATAACCATTGCTTTCACTTTTGACCTTGTTGAGTCCATTGCACCTATGCCACTTGGGAACGATTGGAATTCTACTTTGGGTGGTGATTTAATTGATAAAAATGAGGATGCTAGTCTCTTTGCCCTATCCTCTAATCCATGCCCCCATAATTGGTCTAGTGAAGGTGAAGATGAGTCAATTTATGAGAATGAGGATTTTAAGGAGTTTTAAATGATCTTGACTGAAGCTATGAACGAATCCTTGCCCTCACCTATCATTGAGACTTTGGTGGATGTTCCTAGTGGTGATGACACTTTAGTGAGAACTTAGAGGAATGCTTAGGACCCAATGAACATTTGGCCTTAGATTTTAACCTAGCATCCCCCTCTTATATTGCTTGCTCTTCCCCACCCCTTTATGATCCTCATATGGGTGAGTCATATGATAGTGTGCATTGTTTTCACGAGTCTTCCACTATGTCTTTTTATGAGTCTCCTGTTTTTATGCCTCTTGAACATGACTTGCCTATCCCATGTGATCTTGCGCCCCTTGATTATGAGACTCTTGTTGAGGTGTCTTGTGTGCCTCATATTGATGTGTCTCCTATCTTTGTGCATGATAACCCTTTGTATGAGCCTAGTGACTTAGAGATTGATGCTTATATTCTTGATGAGTCTCAAGTACATGCCTCTTGTGTGTCTTCTGTTGAGACTCACCTTATGTCTCTTGGTCACTCAGATGTGCTCTCCACCACTTTTGTTCATGCTCATATTGATTCTTGTGTTACTTTGCCCTCGATTAGTCATATCATGACATATGTAGATCTTTGTCATGACATACCAACTGATTCCTTTTCTTCTCCTTTTTTCTGCTTTTTATTTGGGTTTTCATCATGTAATGATAAGTCATTTTTATGTGTGTTCTTTCTTTTGGTCTTCTTCTTTGCCAATTCTCTCCTAATACTTTGTCTTATTCTCTACATTCACCGGAAGTGAGTTTGACAAACTCTTGAGGAGTTTGACTAGATATTTATTGAAAAAGGTCTAGCTAATAACCTTAAAGAAGCGCTTGTTGGGAGGCAACCCAACCAAATTTTCTTTTTCTAAGTTTTTATGTTTTTGATTTGTGTTTTGTGTTTTTGGGATGATTGGAAGGCTTGGTTACTTGGACTGATATGACAGGTTTGATTTTTTTTTTTATCCCACCCACCCACCCTTTAGAGGGTCCCTTATAGCCTTGTTGGCTCGGGTGTCCCACATTTCCTTTTGCACCTTCTTTCGAGCCTTCAAGCATTTGGGACGATGCTTGGTCTTGCTTGGGGGGAGGGTGCACTTCTCTTTTTGTGCATATTTGTCGTATTTCATTGTTCTTATTTTTTTTTTAATCTTTTTCAATTACTGTTGCTGCTATTAATGCATGTTCCTTCTCATTTATGCCCTTTTTGGATGTGATCTCATGTTGGTGATATGCTTGCATTAGTTGGCTTTGTTTACGAATCTTGGTTTTTAAATCCCCGACCTAGGTTTTGTTTGAGTGTGAGAGCATGGGTGTCACTCTTTGACTTGCGGTTCCATTTCTATGATTTGGCACAAGTAGGATTCTAGGCTAACCTCTTTAGGGAACGCGAAGCGCACTTGGGTTAGTGGCGCCGCCATTGATGTCGAGTAAACACAAATGAACCTATTGTGAGGTTTGATTGAGCCTTCTCCATTTGATACATGCTTTTTTTTGAGATGTTTGATGTGTAGCGCACTAGGCATGACTTGAGGGACATGGGCATTATACGGATCTAGTCGCTAGTTTAGATTATATCTATCCCCTTTCTTTCTTACTCCATTGTTAGCCAACATTACACTCCACTTTCTTTCATATCCCATTTGAGCCTTTCACTTTCTTTTTTACCCCTCTATTGTCACACTATTTTTCACCTTCACCCTAACCTTTTTGTAGCATACTAGCTAGTTTGATTGATAGTATGTTGGTGGTTGGTTTATCACACTTGGCATTAGTCTTTATCTTGTCTTTGATTTTTGATTTTTCTTGAGGTCACCACTTGTATAAATGGTGATATTTTGATTTTAGTTATGGTTGCATATATTTAGTTGGTATTATATGGTTCTAAGAGCCCTTTGGTTTTACTACCCGCTTTTGGTAGTGTAGTGTTTATTTTTATATCATTTTCATTTGAGAAAAAAAAAAGAAAAAAAAAACGAAAACAAAGAAATAAAAAGAAAAATAAACAAAAAAAAAGAAGAAAAAGTCAAAAGTTTGTATAGAAAAATATTAGTAGTTAATAAATGTCAAGTTGTGTGAAATCATGGGTCATTTTGGATTGTTTAGGTTAACTAACTAGTTATGCTATCTTTTTGTAATCTTAACCTTCCATTTTTTTTTCCTGTTTCACCACTCTTTAGCTTTCACCATTTCACCTCTTTTAGTTTGGTCCATCTACTTCTAGTGAAGTCATAGCCTTTGAGTCCCCGAGTACCGAGGTGCGAAACACGGATACATCTTTGTGTTAGAGGCTCACATTACATTGAGCCATAGGTTGAGCGAGAGTGATGCCTAAACACATTTAAGTGTGGTTGTCATTTGGATTGCACATACCTAACGTGAGGTTTGCTCGCATCTTTGTGATTGGCTTGGGAGCTTCGGCTCAGTTTGGTTGTTTGGTGTGTCTTGTGTGGACCATTTAGAGACTAGCTCGGGAGCCTCGGGTTGTCACTTCAAGTTAATGGAGCCATGAGCCCAATAGTGCATCCATGTCTTTTTGTGCTTTCTAAAGCCTTTGGTCGGGTCTTTGATGCTTGTTTTTGCAAAGCCGACTTTTTGATGCAAGTGTGTTCACCATTTATTCCATTGCAAAGTTTGTTGCTCGCATGTTGACTTCGTGAGATTTGGTGTCTTGAATGCTTTGTTCTTCTCCTTCCTTGAGGACAAGCAAGGGCTTACTTGGGGGGAGTTGATAAACCTCAATTTCACCTTCTAATTGGGCCTAATATTTATTGAATATTCCTTGGTTTCCGTCCATTTTCATTGTATTTTGTTGGTTTTACGCCCTTTTGTAAGGTAGCATGTTTGTTGCTCGTTTTTGCAGAATGATCACCTTTTTTTGAGCTTTAAAGCATGCTAGCTTGGAGGAAGCATGGATCAAAGCCAAGGAAGAGATGAGGCTATGAGGTGGAGAAAAGTCCAACCCAAGTAAAGCAAGAAGCATCATTTATAAAAACTCAAGTTAAGTGCCGATGGAGGTCAACTCGCTCAAAATTTATTGGATATCTTAATAGAAGGTAGAATTTGGGTTCGTTAGTTTCGAATCGACTGGTCGCACGTCGAAATCGAAGTTATAACGAAGGAGATAGAACAATTTCAAAGTGACGTGCCAAAAGAGAAGGAGATTGATCGATCAATCTACTTGGATCGACCAATCGATCTCATAACCAAAAAATTCCAAACTGTATTTGACCAAGTCGAAGGAGATCGACCGATCGATCTTATGAGGATGGTATTTCAGCATGTGCAAAATATTTACATGGGAGATCGATCGATCGAACGGAAATCGCAGCCAGCACACCTCCTCTCCTCCGCACAACAGCAAGCAGGTGCAAAAAGAGGTGGTGCCAAGTGTATTTGAACATGCGACCTACTGTTTCAGAGTACACACACCTACCAACTGAGCTCTCTGCATCCTATGATACGCTTGCACGCGAGCATTTTATATCTTGTACTAAGCAGGCCAATTTCGAAAATGGCAATGTTATAAACAGAATAGTGGCAGCGATTAGGGAGTAGTAGCTTTACCTTAGTCTTTCTTTCCCTTTTTTTCCCACTTTGCTCTTATAAACCCTAGTTTAGTTTCTTTAATTTTTCTTGTCTGGATTTTATTTTTCTTAATCAAAACTTTAATTTATTGTTTATTTTAGTTTATTACATTCTCTCCTATACATTATTGGTATCATTTGAAGCTTCAAGCTATTTTAATGGTGTTTGGTGATGTAACATTTATGGGTATTTATTATTTTCTCTTCAATCTTCCTCATATTTTGTGGGTAACTTCTAATCTTTCTTTATTTTAGTATTTTATTATTTATTTCTTGATTTAAGTTGATTTATAATATTTCTTTATTTTTCTTATTTATTTCTTGTCATGTTCTTTTTTTGTTATTTGTGCTAGAATGGTTTATTTGTTGTTGATGATTTTGTTAGTTTTGATGTTGATTAGTGAGTAGTTAGTTAGGGTTTGGGGTTAACTCAACCCTTGTTGATGGCTTGATAATGGTGGAATATTTATTGACATTGGTTTGAATATAGACTTAGAAGAAGGGTTGCTTTATCCATTGCTTGAGGGTTGTCATGGTTGCTTTTGGGGGGTCAACGAGGGTTGGATCCCGGAGTAACCTAAACCCTTGCTCAATGAATGGAGCCGGGTGCAAGGGATCGACGAGAGTTGAACCGTGCAATCACCCCTTCAACTAGGAGTTTTCCCCTTCACCTACGAGAGTAGGGGAGGATTGACGGATAGTGGACTTTTGTTGCCCGATTCTCTTGTCTTTATTCATTAGAGTGAGGAGGATGTGATTTTCGGAGGTGATCCTAAGCCCGATCCAGAATCGGATCACTCTTTGTATTGTGTTCCACTTCTCTCTAATCAAACTAAAGTTAATCAAAACTTCTACGAAAGGATAGCCGTCACAAGTGAGCTAATCCCCATCCCATTGCTTCTTTGTTTGTTATTTTCATAGTTATATTTGTAGACTAGCTCATCACCAATCCCCTATACATGATTCCCCAATACCTAAAGAGGTCCTAAGTCTTGCAACTCGTCTCCCTGTGGTTCGACCCCCTATTTGCCACTACACTTGTGTAGAGTTATTCCAGGGTGTTTATAAATTATGTTTGATTAGAGGCTTTAGCGACGACATAAAAAGTCCTGTATCATGCATCTCTGTACCTAGCACTACCTTGCAGTCCAGACAGGAGCTCCGATCAACCTTCCGTACTAAACAGTAGTCAAATTAGGTTGCACGCCCACCACTTTTGTACGTAATTAAGTGCTCATCCTTCTTTCTAAAGATCAAGTTTGCTATAACCAACTCCTTTGCTAACGCAAACTCAAGCAAGGTCTCTCCACTCTCCTTCCTTGTAGCATAACTAAACCCGCCACGAACTGAGTTATAGTTAATTGCCTCTTTAACTATATGTCCATGGAAGTGTCCACCTATAAATTCTTTTTCATCAGCAGGGAAGTTATATACAAGATCGCCTAGGTTGTCCCAAAACTCACGTTTAACTTCCTCATCCATCCCAACGTGCGGCTCATACGCGCTAATGATCAATATGACCTCTTCTCCCACTACTATCCTAACTAGCATAATCCTATCATTAACAACATGAAGAAAAAAAAATCTAAAAACTGCGCGCTTGAGCATATTGAAGTTGGTGTTATAACCTATAAAACTTGGTATTATAACCTATTAAAGTTGACATTTGGAGTTGGTGTTATAACCAATTAAAGTTGGTATTATACCTATTTGGAGATACCAACTTTAGTAGGTTATACTACCAACAAGTTATAATACCAACTTCAATAGGTTATAACACCAACTCCATATAAGATTACACAACACGCATTTTTTTAAAGTTTTTTTAAGTAATGATGGGCCGGCCCATTTGAAACGCCTCTCTTGTAAAGACGGTCTTATGTAAAAATTTGTGTTTAGCTTTTGATTGTTCATTTGTAAATTTGTATTTTTCGTTTAGGATCAAATTGTAAAATTATCACATACTTCTTACATAAAGTTCAGACTAATACATTCTTTAAAGAAGTTAAATTCTACAAGAAACGTTCACTAGAAGTAAAAAAATTAAATCTTTTAGACGGTGAGTATAGTGTTTTCTTCAATAGTAAATTCAATTGAGGAATAGTGAGGACTATAAAAATTTATATACAATTAATTAAAATAAATTAGTGGAAAAATTATAAACATCGTAATTACTAAAAAAAAATATTTAACTTCAGTTTACGTACTATATTACTTTTTTTGAAGATAAGTACTAAAATACTTCATTGTCAACAAATTAGGATCTAACAAAATTATAGTAATGATTACGACTTAATTATTTATTGGGTTCTTTAAAGCAAACAAAGACCCGCAATTAACGTAATAATTCACCATTCTTTAAGAGGAAATTGTCGTAATACTCTATTTTCTTGTACTTGGAAATATTATTATAGTATAACATTATGTCTTTTCTTTCCTCTATCTCAAACATTTAAAAGTTTTTTGGATTGGGCAGGTACAGAGTACAGACCACATTTTAATACCCTTAACTTGATGATAGTCGATATTCCATCATGAAGTTTGTCGTTACACGAAATATACACACCATTAAGTATCCAAATAAATTAACTTCAAAATATAGAATAAATTATTATTTTAAGAGATCGTCTCTGAAACAATAACTATGAGCACCAGTACGACCACTAAAATTACCCTTTAAACTTAACTATATATGATCATATCTGTGCTAGGGTTCTTACTTTTGTTTTTTACAAATTTTTTGGGTTCATAATATGTAGAATCTTTGACAAAATTTATCAACGAAACTTTATTTTTTTATCACTTTTTGGATATGCTTGGTAATTATGATACATAATAATAAAACTTAAAGTGCTAACGAAGTTAACATAGTGATATATTTGAATAGATATTATGATTAAATATATCTGGACGGTAAATTTTATTTCAGAAAGAAATACTAATATTAGTGAACTCGAATGTTCTTAAGGACCATTGACATCGAAAGATGTTGAAAAATCTTTAATTGTACCATATGATACTGTTACATGAGCGTTTTTTATTTTATTTTGCGTAATACATAATAAAAGGGTATCTTTGATGACTCCGTAGTTGTGAATTTATAAGATAAGATAAGATTGCATGAGTTACTCCTAATGTATTACTCTATCTTTATTTCTAAAACTTTTCACATTCTCTATTAGTGCATTGCATTAGGGATTATATAGAGAGGGGTTAAAGAATAGGAGATTTGCCAAGAATAATCCCAACTATTAGCCGTTGGCCAAAAATAATCCCAACTATCGATTATTTTTTAATAATCCTAACTAATCACGAATTTGCTCAAAACAATCCTAATCCCCAACTGACCGGCTACAACAGGTATTTTGTGATTAATTTTTTTTACCTTTTTTTAAACTCACCTTCATCAAATAAGAACAATTACCCTTTCATCTTCAAAAGGAATTACCCTTGCAATTTCAAAAAATCCATTTACACTCTTCTTCCTCCATTGATGAGCTTTCAACCTAACTTTCCAAAACTTACATTCAAACCCTAGAATAGTGTTGTTAATTATGGAGGAATTACCCCTGTAGCATGAGTGAAGTTTTTTAATTAGAGTTTTAGGGTTTGTTAATGGAGGAAGAATGAATTAAGAAGATGGAGTATAATGAAGATGAAGGGCATCTTCTTATTTTGTGTTGCTGAGTTAAAAAAAAGGTAAAAAAAAATAAACACCAAAAAAACCTGCTGTGGCCGGTCAGTGAGGGAGTGGGACTGTTTTGAGCAAATTCGATGAATAGTTAGGATTATTAAAAAATAATCGATAGTCGGAATTATTTTAGGCCAACGGGTGATAGTTGGGATAATTCTTGGCAATTACCTAACATTAATTAATCTTACATTATTTACGAGAAATTAGAATAGACATTATTACTATTAATGATTCATATTAATTACATTAATGTGAATTTGTGGATTTTATTTTATTAATACTCCCTCCTATTCAACCTAAATGTCCCATTTTCTTTTTGGGTCAAGTCACCCTAAATGTCCCATTTCCATAAATGGCATGTTTTTTTACCCTTATACCCTTACTTTACCTTACCTATTTACTTTTATACCCTTATTAAACTCAATTAAAATACCCTATTTTTTCTCTAATTACTCAATTATCCAACCCTAAACTAAATCCTTAATAATCTTTCCCTCCATTTAAACCCTACAACTACCCTTTCCCTACCCCCCAACATGATACCCATCTTCTTCCTTGTTCGTTTATCTCTCATCATCTCCATTGTTGAGTACAAACCCTAGATCTGGGTTTATCTCCTTCCTTGTTACGTCTCTCTCTCTCTCCTTCTGTGAAATTCCTACCATTTCTTCTCTACCATGGACGAAAAAACACAATCTCCTGCAACCTCACCCTCCAAGAGCCCTAAAAACGCCAAGTCTTCAACTGTCCAAAGCTTTTCCTCACCTGATGTTTCCCAGATCGCGAGTATACTTCTGTTGATGCTGTTTTCTCTAATACTGACTGCGAGGATGAAGATTGGCTTGATAAACTTGGGCCATTTTCGAGTATGTTTCTGTTCTTGTGGGTGTGTTATGGCTGATGATGATGTTTCATTGATTTAGGGTTTTTTCGATGCTTTTTTTTTTCTCTAATGCTCAATGATGTTTTTTTGAGAGCATTTTACAATTGCCACTGAAAATAAAACGAACTTAATTTAGGGTTTGGATTGTTTTCCCAAAACTAAAGCGCAAAAGAAGTTCGTTTTTTGCTCAATGATTTGCATGCGTTTAATACTCTGAGAGTTTGCAAAATAAACAACCACATTTTCATTACATTAACCATGAGTACAAAGTTTCAATTTAAACAACAATAACATTTTTACATTTGTTGTTTACTTGTGAAACTTCCCATTTTAAAGATCTCCAAAAATTGTCCAAAAAATGCATGAATTCTTGTACTGAACTGGAAAGTGGTTGCTCTGTCTTCTTTCGTTTCCCAAAATTAATGTTGTTATGTTCTTTGTTGGTCCCTTTCACTGTTGTGTTTGTTGTTGCTGTTGGTTCCGGTTCACTACTGTGTTGGATGATGTACTTGTTGCTGTTGTTGGTCCCTTTCACTGCTGTGTTGGATGCTTGCATCAGTTTGTTGGTTTGCATCAGTTTGTTGGCTTGTTGATTCAATTTGTTCTTGTACTTGGCTCTGTTGTTCTTGCTGTTGGGCTATTGTTGCATTAGTGTTATGTGTTTCATCAAGACCCCCTTGATACCCTATCATGTCCACCAATTGGTTCATTGTTTGTGGACTTATTCTAGTGAACAAATGTTGCAGAGACTCCAAGACTAATTGTTTGTCTACACTTAAGTTGTCTGGCAATGTACCCTCCCTTGCAGCCTTTGTTTTGTTCATGTGTGGGATATGATAATCAATACCCCCTTGCCTTTACATTGTTTCAATCATACAAGCTTGTAGTGTAATAAAGACAAATCTTAAACACTGATGGCTTAAATTTTCAAATGCATTGTTCACAGCATTTAGTAATTATGGTACATTGTAGGCTGCTTTTTGATATTGCAAAGCCTGGATTGATCTAAAAAATCCTAGGTCGAGTACATTCATGTCGGGTGAATTTGGTGGTTGTTGTACAAGTTCAATTAAAAAGTAATCTTTCATTGCTTCCTCCATGAATTCTCTATCATTGTATGCAATGTGTGGCTTTGCATTATCTTGTTGAATGAATATGTGCTTGGACATGCCATGTGGCCACTTGGCTCTTATTGTGGGTAAAACATTCGTGATAAGCATATCTCTCATGTGCTCTTTAGTGATTGATTGCACTGGTTTGGTCTCCAATTCCCCCCTCTTCCTGTTCTTTGAACTTCTTTTGGCAGGTTCTTGAGTAATAAAAGGCCATATTCCTATCTTACCATCAAAAAACACGTCACCATTAGTTAAATAAATAGGGTTTGCGACTGCACACATGAACATAATCTTTGGGATGAATCTTTTTGATTGACATTCTCGATGTGGTTCAACCTCACCTGGTGCTAGGTAGTATGTCTGTGACTCTCATGTTAAATAAAAGTGCTTCTCATCTATGTGAACAATGTTAGTGTGTGGTTTAAATTGAAATGAATCATTGTTTTCATCATATTGCAACTTAGATAATGCAAAGCTTAACCTGTGTAATTTGTTGTTGTCATTGAGAGTTGGTTTGATTGCGTTTGTGTGCTTTCTTATAATTCTATCCTTCTTCCACCTACACACAGTTGACTGAGATACTTCCATTTGCTTTGCCACTGAATGTTGAGTTCCTTTGAGCTCAAATTTGATGGACTTGAATTTCTCCTCATCAAATTGAATTTTGTTTGGTACTTGTCTTCCGATCCTTTTGTTGTTCAAATTGATTGTTGTGTTGTTGTTGTCCATTTGTTTCTGGACCTCCTGCCAAAGTCTTGTGATTGTCTTCCTGCTTAGTTCGTACTCAGTTGCAAGTTCGTTCATTGTACCTAGCATCGGTTTTCCTTTTTTGTTTAATTTGCTCAACAACCTTTGCATGATTTGTGTCTTTTATTGACTGGACAAGTTTTTTGTTCCAGCCATAGTAATTGTTTGTTGTTGGTGTATTAAATGTAGAGTCATTGTGTTAGTGTATTTATTGCTACTGATGTTGGGTTTTGGTGCAAAACTGGCGCCAACCATTTTGGCTCCATTCTGTTTTTTTTTTTAGGTTTCATCTTGGCGCTTCAGTTATTTGGATGATTTGTGTCTTTTGTTTTTTGGATTTCTGAATTAATTTGGGCGCCAGTTCTTGTTTGTGTTTTTGGACATTTAATTTGGTTTTTGGTTTTTAATGGGATTGTACAATGATGATGGGTTGTTTTTAAATACTGAAATTTTGGTTGTTTAACATACGGTGGCAATTTTTGAGAAATTTAACGCATCGCTTTTTTTATAACGTGGACAATCTGAAGTCGACGATCGGAAAAAAATCCGCACCCACATGATCAAGAAAGATTTGAACTACACCGAGGCCGTTGAAGATTTGAGGAGGCTTGACGAGATTAAGTAGTTTTCTCTATGTAATTTTATTTTTCCGCTTATGTAATGTACTGTAATTTAATTAATTAACTCGAACTATGTAATTTTCGGCTATTATAAAAATATTTATCCACTTTTGAAGGACAAAAATATTCAACATTTACTTATTCTATCAAAAATATTCAAAAATGGAGGGAATCATTAAATCTCTAATCTTTTCATTAAAAACCCATAATATCACCCTCTCTCCTACTCAATGGGTCTCATTTTGACTCACCTTAAAAACCGTGAAAAGTCAAATGGGACATTTGAGCCGCATAGGAGGGAGTAATTATTTTAGTGGAATTACAATTACAATTTACAACCATATCAAATAAAACTCATTATTGATAATTTGCATTACATTGATCATTAGAAAAGGTGAAGTGAAGAGTTCCAAAACAATGACTTAAAAAATGCATTGTAAGTGTGACATTTGGCCCAATGTATTTGCAAAATGCACTGTAAATTAACACATGTTAAAAAATGCTTATGAATTAGTATAGTGTATGATGATTGTTTTACATTTTAAAAAACCATTTAAAAAGAGATTATATTTTAACATATAAATTCACATAAAATATTACCATCAGTTTTATGCATGCCTATAGAAAATGTGATTCAATCATTAAAAAATGTAATTTAAAGGTAAGTTTAAAAGTAAAACTAATTTATTTATAAATTTTCATCTTAATTATGAAATTGGAAAAACATAGCCCTAATTGTTTTAATTTTGGACAGTTAATTGGTTCCATGCATCAATCAAGAGATGATATTTATGTATCTACATGGTTCATACTTCATAGCTCATTGTTTGACGAAATATATTGTAATTGATTGTTTGCTTAATATAATCACTGAAAGAATTGACATTTTTATCATTTGTTATGCCGTATCAGTAGACCAATTATTATTGAATAAATTAGTTTTAGCTTTGATCTTAAGAGGCCAGCGATCCAAATTTTAAGTAGGATTTTAATAATGGTAGGATCATACTATTGTACAATGAGCAAGAACATAGATGATGGGATCATAACATTTTTTAACAATCCAACTATCCAACGATTTGATTCTATAAGGATAGTCTCAATTATAAAAAAATATTGTTATATTCTAGCTTTAGTTACATATAAATATAAGTTAAAATTACATTGTCATACAATTATTCAAATTTATGTACTTACTGATTCACAGTTCATAAATAATGATTAAAAGTCTTTTAATTAACATAGCCCACTTTTTTGGTGTCTACACTAAAGTGGGTGATGATTATACGAAGAAATAAACATATTGGTGTTCTTGTGTAAAATAGTAGTGGTAAGTAAGGTGATTTAGTTATGTTTTTTTTGTGTAAGGTGTGAATCGGGTTGAATATTTGAAAATGACGTAGTTAGAAGTATGTGAGGCTTTATGCATAGTCCACTCCTATGCTTTCTTTCGGTGACTTATCTCTTGGTCCCCTTTTCTAGTGACTTTTTCCCCACCCACTGTTTTTTATGCCGACGGTTTTCTTTTTCTAAGTTTCAGCATTTTCTTTATTATTAATATTCCTAATTTTCAAAAAACAATTCAATACTTTAAAAAATGAACTAAAATGAACAAAAATAATTAATACTTAATTATCATATGACAGATAAAAACGTACTTATAGGTTCATATTATTCATTGTTCTATTTGCATATAAAAGGCTAACCTTTATTTTATTCTATAAAGGGCCAACATTTACGTCCTATTTACAAACAAAGGGCTTTTTGACTGGTAAGCAGTTTACCATTTAATGAAGTGACCTATCCAGTTATAGTTGTCACTTTATACTACTGTCAAAGTAAATTTGAGCACTTTGCATTTAATCCTTTCACATGCAACTTACCTTCTTTAACCTCAATAATTCTGCAATCAAAATATTCAATCTGTCTTAGATGGAAGATCATTGTTTCTGGATTAGAGCTAGGGTCGAATGAGTGGGATGATTGCAAAATTTTTTTAGAGAACATCTTCAATACTGTACACAAGTATTTCTTTTTAATTGCTCAATTAAACCTTGCAATGTTGCTTTAAATGGTTTAAATTTTACTTAACAATTAGATTTTTCACAATTTATGCTAAAATGTTTATTTTGTACATATATAATTTTGAATTTTTAGGGTTTTATCTTTATATATAAACACAATGGAGCATAATGTGTCTATAACACAATGCTTGTTTAATGGTGTACTTCACTTTCTTAGTGTTCTTACATTTGCCCTACCAAGTTGGAGAACCAAGGTCAATCACTCACTCCTTCATAGAAACTATATCTAAACCAACTCATGTTTGGACCCCACATGATGTTATTCATTAGATGTAATGATAATAATAATAATAATAATAATAATAATAATAATAATAATAATAATAATAATAATAATAATAATAATAATAATAATAATAATAATAATAATAATAATAATAATAATAATAATGACAATGACAATGACAATAACAATAACAATAACAATAACCATAATACTAATAATAGGTCTGTCAGGGTGTTTCTCCAGGCACTTGATGTGGTCATTGCCTGTCCTACTGATGTGTCTACCTGGGTGCAGCTTTTGATCTTGCCTTGCTGTGTTTTGGGTATTTTATTGCCTAAGAATAGGTCTGAGCGAAGATCAGGCATGAGGGAGCGGTGCCAGTTTGCTAATATTTCTGATGCTGTTTCTAGATGGTGAGATCCAAGTGACAGACTTTGTTTAGTTCTGGATCTTCTAGTTTACATACCCTCTTCCTCTGCCAACACTATGAAAGTCAAAAACCTGGAAGAATCTAATTTGTACCAATGCAAGCGTAAGCTTGGGGATGGTCACTTCTCTGCTGCAATCAAGGTGTTGTCCTCCTCGGGTGTTGTGCCTCTTTCCTCCGATACCCTTCAAGCTCTTGAATCTAAACACCCTTTGGCACCCCCCGGTTCTACCCTCTATCCCTAGTCGTGCGGAAGCTCTCTCTGTGACCACAGATGAGGTGCTTAGGATGATATATAGTTTCCCTAAGGGTATTTCATGCGGTTGGGATGGACTTAGAGCTTAACATCTTATGGACATGTTGGGAGGTGTAGCGTCAGCAATTGCTGACCCTTGTTTTGCTCTATTACTAAGGTGGTAAGTGTCCTAGCGTTCACCCCTCACCCTGTTAGTTAAGCCAGGGGTGGTATTCGTCCTATTGCAGTTGGCACAGTCTGGCGCAGGCTTGTATCAAAAGTTGTCGCATGTATTGTTGGTAAAACTCTACATGCCTATTTTGAAGATTTTCAATTTGGTGTTGGCACACAGCGGGCAGTGAAGTTATTCTTCATTTTGTTAACCGGCTTGTTGAATACAAGGGCGATGTTGTTGGTATCTCTTTGCTCTTAGTGGATATTCAGAATGCTTTCAATCTAGTTGATAGGAGTGTTATGTTGTCAAAAACAAGGATTCAATGTCCCTCCCTTACTTCTTGGGTGGAGTTCAGTCATTCAGAGCCTGCTTGGTTATATTATGGTGGCTCTATTCAATGGTCTTGCCAAGGTGTTCAACAAGGTGACCCCTTTGGCCCTATGCTTTTCTCCCTTATTCTACACCTCTTAATCTTGAAGATTCATCAGTCTAGTAAGCTCAAACTCCAGGCTTGGTACCTTGATGACGACACTATTGTTGGTGATACCGTTATGGTAGCCAAGGCTTTACACATTATTCAAGAGGAGGGGCCATTTTGTGGTTTATTCCTCAACGTGGAGAAGACTGAACTCTTCTGGCCTAAGGAGGACGCCAGGAGCAGTGAACACGAGATTTTTCCACCTAACATCTCTCGCCCTTATGTGGGAGTGAAACTTCTTGGTGGGCCAGTAAGTATCGATCAGAGCTTTTGTCGTGATTTTTCCTTTAAGAGGGTTTCTAAAACCATTGAGCTTATGATAGCTGTTAGTAAGCTCCAGGATCCACAATGTGAGCTCCTCCGTCTTCGCTATTGTGCTGGGGTTAGGAGGCTTTTTTACACGCTGAGAACATTGGTTTTGTGATGCACAGATCTAGTTCGACCTTGCTCTACGCTCTTCTTTGGAAAAGTTTGTTACAACCTCTGTGTTGGCCCATTTGGTTTTGATGATAACTTAAACATTTATAAACAAACATATTACGTTTTGAGATTGTTGTGTTAGGTTATATATCCGGTCTTCAAAAGGTCGTTGATGAAACCATTAGAAGTTGAAAAGGACATTGCTACTTTACGTTTCAAGATTATGTCAAATTCGGAGAATGGTCAAATCAGAGACAGTGCAGTGTTCCCAGGTCAACCGTCAGAGAATTGGTCAACGAATTTATCAAGAAAATAATTCTTAGTTTTCTTTTTATTTTGTTGTACGGTTGGATAAAATTAAGGAAGCACAAGGAATTAACCGGAAATTAGTTTAAGTAACTTCTAAATATTAATTCCTAATATATCTCCTAAAAATTAGGATCTTGGCTATTTTTAGCTAAAAGACAAAAAGGACTTGGAGTAACCTCCAAGTACTCTTAACGGATAATGCCCATTGATCCCACATCATTAGATCATGGGTTTATAGGTTTAAGAGTTCTCATGATTATATATATACAACATATTGCAACCGGCACAATTGGTGATCAAAAAGAGAGAAGTTATTTGTGCCCAATATTCTTCGTGAGATCCAAAAATCAAGAAGAGGAAATCTTGAGTGTTCTTTAATCGCTTATTAATTCCACAAAATTTCCTTGTGCTATTCTTGTTTTGTTCATCAATTTTAGAGAAGTTTTTTGTACGGGTTTTTGAGAGAATTTGTAATTAGACTTGGGTAAGTCTAAGGGGAATAGAGAAGAATTTTTGTAAAGAGAGAAAAAGAGAACAAGAAGAAGAACCGAGTAGAGAAAGAGAAAGAGAAGAGAAAGAGAAAGAGAAGGAGAATTATTTTTATGTAATAGAGAATTATATTTACATAAAATTAATAAGAGAAGTAAAATCCTTAGAGGGTCGTGGCTCTTTCCCACGTTAAATCTTTGTGTTCTTTAAAGTTTCTTTTATTGCTTTGAGTATTTTTAATAGAGAAATTCCGCAAGAAAAACAGGGCGAAAATACTCCCAAGAGCAACACAACAATTCACCCCCCCCTCTTGTTGCGTTCCATATCTCTAAGTGTTTCTACAATTGGTATCAGAGCCCTGTTCCTCATTTGATCAGGAAACCCTGAGAGCCGTATCTTGGTGTATTAGAGATGCTGAAAATGAACGAACGCATGGAAGAAGGGTACTCTACTCAGAGACCACCTATGTTTGATGGTAAATTCTACACTTATTGGAAGAATAGAATGGAGATCTTCATCAAAGCCGAGAATTACCAAGTTTGGAGAGTCATCGAAGTTGGAGACTTTGAGGTAACAACTACCAACTCCATTAACGAGACTGTTCCCAAACCTATTACAGAATACGAGAAAGAAGATTTTCAAAAGAAGGAGATGAATGCTCTTGCTATCAAATTACTTCATTGTGGGCTTGGTCCAAACGAACACAATCGCATCATGGGTTGCAAATCAGCAAAACAAATTTGGGATCTGCTGGAAGTTACCCACGAAGGAACGAGTGAAGTAAAGCGTTCCAAGATTGACTTGCTCATGTCAAAATACGAACGATTTGTTATGGAACCTAGAGAAAGCATTCAAGAAATGTTTACTAGGTTCACGAACATCACAAATGAGCTTGTTTCTCTTGGAAGGCTCATTCCCTCCGATGAACAGGTACGAAAGATTCTAAGAAGCCTTCCTCAAGATGATCGCTGGAGAGCCAAGGTCACAGCCATACAAGAATCCAAAGATTTCACGAAGTTCAATCTGGAAGAGCTGGTTGGTTCCCTTATGACTCATGAATTACATCTGGGAACAGCTGACAGTTCCAGAAATAAAGGGTTGGCTCTGGCAGCTAATGAACAAGAAGAGTCAGATTCTGATGAGGAAGAGGCTGCAATGATGGTTAGGAAATTCAAGAAGTTCTTCAGGAACAATCGCTATAACAATCAAAGAAACAAAGAAAGAGGAACTTCGAATTCCAAAACCTATGAATGTCACAAATGTGGAAGTACCGAGCACTTCATCAAGGAATGCCCTCTATGGAAAAATGAAAAGGGTAAAGGGAAGGCAAGAGACTCAGGAAGACAACCATCAAAAGGGAACTTCAACAAAGCCGATTTTCGCAAAGCCATGATAGCTGCATGGGGAGAATCCGAGAGCGAGGCCGAAACTGAAGCTCCCGTCGAAGAAGAAGAAACAGCCAATCTTTGCCTCATGGCAACGCATGATGAAAAGTCTAAAGGAAAAGAGGTACTGTCTTCTGATCCTTCTTCTGATTACTTATTCAAATTGGATAAACATAGATTAGTTAAAATGATTTTAGAGTCTCACGAAAATTTGGAAAAACAAACAGCCATCAGTCTCAAGACAGAAAAAGACCTTAAGGCTTGTAAAGACCAAATATCCTACCTTAATTCTTTTAGGACCGATGTGCAAACTCGATTCTTTGAACTGCTTGATAATAATGTGATGTTGAAAGAAGCTTTAGAAAAGGTTAAACAAGAGAACATCATGTTAAATATTGAATTGAATGAACTTAAGTATCTAGAAATGGAATTGAGTTATGAGTCTAATAAGGAAATTAAATATGTTTTTAATCAAATGAAATTAGACCTAGAATCCGCCCTAGAAGAAAATGAACGACTTAAGCTTGAATTAAATTCAAGAGAAAAAGGAAAAATCAAAGAAATTCCCAAATGGATACTTAATGCTCAAACTAAAAGAACCGAAGGTTTAGGATACAATAAAAATGATAAAAAGAAAAAGGTCTACGTTGATCTCCCAAGTAAAAAGGTTTGTTCCTTTTGTGGCAAAACTGGGCACCTGAAACATCAATGTTTAAAAAAGGAACAGCACAACAAAACGAACCAAATATATGTCGATAGGGTTTGGATAAAGAAATTTGATTCTTGTATAATCGACATGGAACCCAAGGATGGCTGGGTTCCACCCTCTAACAACTATGTTCGTTTTACAGGTTCTAGTGAGGGGGAACAGCTCATGGTATCTCGACAGTGGCTGTTCCAAGCACATGACAGGCGATAGATCAAAATTTCTCTCACTGGAAGCCTATGATGGAGGAACTGTGACCTTTGGCGATAATATGAAAGGAGAAATCATTGCAAAAGGAAAGATAGGAAGGTCAAGTTCCCATGCTATAGATAATGTATTTTTGGTCGAGAATTTAAAACACAATCTTTTAAGTATTTCTCAATTCTGCGATAAAGGTAACTCTGTAAACTTTACTTCTGAAAAGTGCATCATTTCTAGGAACGACACAGGTAACACCATTCTGGAAGGAATCAGAAAAGGGAACACCTACGTGGTGGACCTGCACACTGTTCCTAAAACCAGTTTAACTTGTCTGAGTGTTATAGAAGATGACCCTCTTCTTTGGCATAAACGATTAGGTCATGCTAGTTTTTCATTGCTTAATACTTTACGATCTAAAGACCTAGTAAGAGGATTACCGTCCCTTAAGTTTCAAAAGAATGAAGTTTGTGATCCTTGTGCCAAAGGAAAACATGCAAGGTCATCCTTTAAACCTAAGAATGTCGTGACCACCTCAAGGCCACTTGAATTAATTCATATGGATCTTTGTGGACCAATGAGAGTCCAAAGTCGCAGTGGTAAGCGATATGTATTTGTTATAGTTGATGATTACAGTAGATTTACATGGACTTTATTCTTATTTAGCAAAGATGAGGCTTTTGATGAATTTGTTGCATTTGCATCTAAAATTCAAAAATCTAGTAACAATCAACTCGTCCACATAAGATCGGATCATGGTAAGGAACTCGAAAATTCAAGGTTTGTGGATTATTATAATTTGCATGGTTTAAGTCATAACTTTTCCGCACCTAGAACACCACAACAAAACGGTGTGGTTGAACGCAAAAATAGAACCTTAGAGGAAATGGCTAGAACCATGTTAATAGCTAGTGGTTTACCTAGAAATTTTTGGGCCGAAGCCGTTAATACTGCATGCTATATATTAAATCGTGTGCTAATTAGACCGATCACTTCCAAAACCCCCTACGAATTATTTAAAGGAATTAAACCTAATATTTCATATTTTCGAGTCTTTGGATGTCGATGTTTTGTGCATGTCAATGGAAAACGAAATATTGGTAAATTCGATGAAAGAAGTGATGAAGCAGTATTACTTGGCTATTCATCTCACAGTAAAGCTTATAGAGTTTATAATAAGAAAACTATGTGTGTTGAGGAATCTGTTCACATTATATTTGATGAAACTAACTTTATGACAAGTGAACAAGAAACAGGTGAGTTTAAGATAGGTCTTGCGAATCTGGATGATGAAAATAATACACAAAAAGAGCAAGATCAAGAAGAGCAACAACAGGTTCAGAATTCTGAAACAAATCCAGAACAGGAACAACAGGCAGATTTGGAACAGCCAGATGTTCCTAATCCAGATATCCCAATAGAAGTTCAAGAAGAAAGAATTGATGCTGAGCCAAATGAGAATCAAGTCAGTGAGCCTGCTTCCACATCAGTCTCCACAAGAGATTTTGTTCCAAAGCCGTGGAAACAACAAAAGTCACATCCACTAGACTTGATTCTAAGTGACATGGGAAAAGGCACACAAACAAGGTCCCAAATGAGAAACTTCTGTGCACACTTTGCATTTCTATCAACATTGGAACCCAAGAATCATGAAGAAGCATTACGAGATTCAGATTGGGTTGTAGCTATGCAAGATGAATTAAATGAGTTTGAAAGAAATAAAGTGTGGCACTTGGAAACAAAACCGAAGAACAAGAAGATAATTGGGCTGAAATGGGTATTCAGGAACAAGCTGGACGAGCATGGCACAATTGTCAGGAACAAAGCAAGGTTGGTGGTAAAAGGATATAATCAACAGGAAGGTATTGACTATACTGAAACTTTTGCTTCAGTTGCTAGATTAGAAGCTATTAGAATTCTTATTTCATTTGCTGCTTTTATGAACTTTAAATTATATCAAATGGACGTAAAATGTGCATTCTTAAATGGGTTTCTAGACGAAGAAGTATTTGTGGAACAGCCACCTGGCTTTGAAAACCCAATTTCTCCGGATCACGTCTACAAGCTTGATAAAGCTCTTTATGGGCTAAAACAAGCACCTAGACAATGGTACGAGAGATTATCTAAATTTTTGATTGAAAACAAGTTCATAAGAGGTAAAATTGATAAAACCTTATTCTTTAAGAATAAAGGTTCGGATATTTTAGTTGTTCAAATATATGTTGATGATATTATTTTTGGTGCTACCCATGAATCGTTATGTAAGGGATTTGCTGACCTAATGAGTAATGAATTTGAGATGAGTATGATTGGAGAATTAAATTTCTTCCTTGGTTTGCAAATTAAACAAACTGCTAACGGTATCTTTATACATCAACAAAAATATATAAAAGAACTTCTAAAGAAATATGGACTAGATAGTGCTAAGACAAACCATACACCCATGGCCACTAACATAAGATTAGATGAAGACTCTAACGGAATTAGTGTTGACCAAACTATGTATAGAGGCATGATAGGATCTCTACTATATTTAACTGCTAGTAGACCCGATATATCCTTTAGTGTTGGTTTGTGTGCTAGATTTCAATCAAATCCTAAAGAATCACATCATACGGCTGTGAAAAGAATTCTAAGATATTTAAAGGGAACTGATGACTTGTCCCTATTTTATCCGAAAAGTGATGTCTATGACTTGAAAGGGTACAGTGATGCAGATTATGCAGGTGATCTTGTGAATAGAAAAAGTACATCTGGAATGGTACAGTTTCTTGGCTCTTGCCTAGTATCTTGGTGTTCCAAGAAACAGAACACAGTTGCCTTATCCACCGCAGAAGCTGAATATGTGGCAGCAGCAGCGTGCTGTTCCCAAATGCTGTGGATTAAGCAACAACTAAGAGACTTTGGTATTAAATTTGAATGTGTTCCTATTTATTGTGATAATACAAGTGCCATTTGCATTTCAAAAGATCCGGTGCATCATTCTAGAGTTAAACATATTCACATTAGGCATCATTTTCTTAAGGACAATGTCGAGCATAAAAATATTATTGTTAAACATGTCAGTACTAGTGATCAAGTTGCAGATATTATGACTAAACCGCTTCCAAGGGAACAATTTGAAAAGATGAGGTTGGAGCTAGGTATGATCAAGATTCATTAAAGTTTAAATGCTAGCATTCCTCCTCCAAATATCATGAAAAATTGGAAGGGTTAGATCAAACACAACAACCAAGATTGATCATTCAATCATTGCGAGATTTAGGTACGCATCTATTTAAGTATGTGTCATAAACTTTGTCTTGATTGCTTGCATGAACTGAATAGACCAAGTAGCACATGTTATTTTATTTTATATTTTATATCACATAATTTTATTTTACAAAAATCACAAAAATCTATTTTATTTTTCCACAAATTCCAGCATTTCATTTTATTTTAATTTATTTCGGTGAGCCAACTTAACTTGAAAAATGGAAGACGGATCATCGAGGTGTTTCGGAAAGTAGTCGTCTAAATCAATATATTCAACGAACTAAGCTTAATTAATAACTACCCATTACACCTCCTAAAAACCGCCAATATAGAAGTAGTACAAATTCTTCACTAACCGTCCCTTCATACATTCATAACCCCTACACTCCTCACGTCACATCCATCATTCATAAACCCATTACTTGTACTACTCCTAGCAAACCGTCACTTCATTTCCCTCTTTTAACAATCCCTAACCTTCATCAATTCATCTCCTTATCACCATGAAATCTCCCAAGTCCTCATCTTCCAAGAACACCAAAGGCAAGACACCCAAACTCATTCAACCGGAACCGCTTCAAGTCATCCACCCTTCATCAGACACCCCTCATTCATCAACTCCACAATCTAAACCCAAAACCTCAAAACTCATGCATGTCGGCACAAAAAGGGCTTTTTCTGCAACAAAAGGAAACGTATCTTCAAAACCCGCAAAGAAGGCCAAGGTTGTGGATCCTGATTGTGCTGAAGAAATCGCTAAGGAAATGTCCAAGGTTTTGGTTTGGACAAGTATTGGTATGATTCTACTCCCTTTCCTCAATTACATGCCATTTTAAGTAATCAAGGTTGGGAAGAATTAATGAGTAAATTTTCTTGCAATTCAATTTACCCACATCTAATAAGAGAGTTTATTCAAAATTTCTCAATCGATAATGGAGTTTGTTCAAGTACGATTAAGGACATTACAATTGAATTTAACAGTTTAATGTTGGGGGAATGGTTTGGAGTTCCCGTTGTAGGGTTTGATACGTATTACGTAGGGTCAAAGATTGTCTTTTCTGGTATAACTGAGAAAACTGTAGTAAAATTTCTTGGTCAAGATGGGAAGAAACGTTTTAGTCATACATCACTATCACCACTCCACAAACTGCTATACAACATTGCAAGAAGAATTATTTTACCGCGCAATTCAAAGCGTAGTGAGGTAAATCTTCGCGACGCAACACTCATTTACTGCTTGGCTAATCACATCAAAATTAATTTTCCTTCATTAATGGTGTCACATTTATCTGAATGCATTGAAAAGGGCCTAATGGTAGGCTATGGAGGTTTGTTAACGTGTATTTTCAAGAAATTTGGAGTTCCATTGGATGGATTAGAATTCCCTATGAGTGCCAATAACAAAATCAGTGAGAGGTGCCTTACAAATTTGCACCTCCAATTAAATGAAAAGGGGATTCTGGAACATGCAATTGAGGAGGTGGATGTAAGTTCTGATGATGAAGAAGAAGAGAAAACTGAAAAAGAAAAAGAAGAAGGTGAGGGAGAAAAAGAAAAAGAAGAAGAGGTAGGGAAAGAAGAAGAAGAAAGAGAACAGGACACTGTTCCTTCTGCCACTCCTAAAGAGGCAGAAGTGAATGAGGAAGGAGTGCAAGCACCATTTGAGGGGGAAGCTGGAAGTAAGGGGGAACTATTTGAGGGAAAAGGAAATGTGGAACTGGAAGATGCACTGTCAGTTTCGGAGGATGAAGATCTACATGTGCCTCTGAAGAAAATCAAGAAACCATCCTTGAAGTTCGCTTCCAAAAGTTCCTCGTGCCTACATGATGATGTTACCTCTCCAACCCCTCAATCACCGAAACCAGATTCACCCATACCACTTCATATTCCATCACCACCACCATCACCTATACCCACTTCACCTCCACCCACTGATTTTGATGATTCTACAACTATCCCTCCACCTCCTACTACCCTTGCTCATGTCCTATCCAAAGTTCTTGATCTGCAGTCCCAACTTTGTGCTTTTCAGAGTGAAGTTCGTGTCTCACTCACCACTCTTGCTGAGCAACTGACCCTAATGGAGTCTCGTCTTGGGGCAAAGCTCGACACTGTGGAAGTGCAGACGGAATATGTGGATGAAGAGACTGCTGCCTGATCCCTCCTACTTCTGTTTCATGTTTTAAAAGTTTTTTGTTATTTGTTGGCCTCATCCTTTGAAGTTGTAATATCCAAACAATTTTTTTTGCTTTGTCTTTGATGTACCAGCTGGGGTACAAACTTTGTTTTTACTATGCTACTCACGACAATTTGCTTTTCTTCATTTCATATGTTTCGTTTACTTATCCCATGGTCTATGATGTTTTTCTTAATTTGTCTAATGCTTGCCTTAGAGCTGCGAGTTGATAAGATCCCTCCTTTTTGAATGATGTCAAAAGGGGGAAGATGGCAACAAACTTTAATGCGTCTCTGTGAATGCTTATCCTTACTTAGTCTTAGTTCTTTTGTTTCTTTGTTTAAATGTCTTAACATACATGATATGTTTAGTATGCTTAGTATGTTTAAATGTCTTAACATACATGATATGTTTAGTATGCTTAGTATGCTTTAATATTAACTTTGCTTCGTTATGATTTCATGATTACTTATGATTATTCTTGGATTTTACTGATTATGGGATTCATTGTTCTCGTCACCTTGTTTAAGTTTAACTTAGATTCTTATAACTTCATGGTGATTGAAGTACTTAAACTAATGTGTTATTCTGTTTAGTTTTATTTATATTTAGTTTCTTAATTTATATAAGTCTATTAGTATATTTATGTTTTGTTTTGTTTTAAGCTCTTATTACTATTTTGTTAAAAACTGAAGTCATGTTTGACCAATTCTGTTTAGTTTTATTTATATTTAATTTTTTAAATTTTTTTTTAGAGTAATATTATTT
This sequence comes from Amaranthus cruentus, assembly GCA_019425755.1. NCBI lineage: Eukaryota > Viridiplantae > Streptophyta > Magnoliopsida > Caryophyllales > Amaranthaceae > Amaranthus > Amaranthus cruentus. Next base: position 4,504,639 of record CM033464.1, read on the forward strand.
GTCATGATTTTACTAAATATGTTTGAACTTGTGTTAGGTTATATATCCGGTCTTCAAAAGGTCGTTGATGAAACCATTAGAAGTTGAAAAGGACATTGCTACTTTACGTTTCAAGATTATGTCAAATTCGGAGAATGGTCAAATCAGAGACAGTGCAGTGTTCCCAGGTCAACCGTCAGAGAATTGGTCAACGAATTTATCAAGAAAATAATTCTTAGTTTTCTTTTTATTTTGTTGTACGGTTGGATAAAATTAAGGAAGCACAAGGAATTAACCGGAAATTAGTTTAAGTAACTTCTAAATATTAATTCCTAATATATCTCCTAAAAATTAGGATCTTGGCTATTTTTAGCTAAAAGACAAAAAGGACTTGGAGTAACCTCCAAGTACTCTTAACGGATAATGCCCACTGATCCCACATCATTAGATCATGGGTTTATAGGTTTAAGAGTTCTTATGATTATATATATACAACATATTGCAACCGGCACAATTGGTGATCAAAAAGAGAGAAATTATTTGTGCCCAATATCCTTCGTGAGATCCAAAAATCAAGAAGAGGAAATCTTGAGTGTTCTTTAATCGCTTATTAATTCCACAAAATTTCCTTGTGCTATTCTTGTTTTGTTCATCAATTTTAGAGAAGTTTTTTGTACGGGTTTTTGAGAGAATTTGTAATTAGACTTGGGTAAGTCTAAGGGGAATAGAGAAGAATTTTTGTAAAGAGAGAAAAAGAGAACAAGAAGAAGAACCGAGTAGAGAAAGAGAAAGAGAAGAGAAAGAGAAAGAGAAGGAGAATTATTTTTATGTAATAGAGAATTATATTTACATAAAATTAATAAGAGAAGTAAAATCCTTAGAGGGTCGTGGCTCTTTCCCACGTTAAATCTTTGTGTTCTTTAAAGTTTCTTTTATTGCTTTGAGTATTTTTAATAGAGAAATTCCGCAAGAAAAACAGGGCGAAAATACTCCCAAGAGCAACACAACAATTCACCCCCCCTCTTATTGCGTTCCATATCTCTAAGTGTTTCTACACTCTGGGCCAGGGTTCGGGGACTGGCAATAGAGGTTAGCTACCCTCCCCATTAAAATGGGCGGCCTTGGTATTTACTCAACAGGCGACATTATCAATTATGCTTTCCTTGCTTTTTGTCTTCAAGCCAGTTCGCTCTAAGCTATGATCCTGGCTAACTATGATATTTCTTCCCCCGGTCTGACTTTTGAACGTGCTCTTGGTTTCTTTCGGGTTCTTTGTGGCTCCAGTGCTCCTTCCCCCAACGATGACTCCGCTGCCCCCCATATGATGAAACAGATGGCAGGGGCTTATTTTAATGTTGTTGAGAAAGATCTTGTGTCTACCTACAAGCTCACCCCCAGACAAGTTTCAATTCTTAGCTCCACTCGGGAACCAGACGCCTAGGATTTTCTATTAACCATACCTATTGATGGCATGGGGCAGAAAATGAATCATCGTCAATACCGGTTTGTTTTATGTTACCGGCTCGCTATTCCTTTATTCGCTGAAGGTAGCCTGTGTCCGAGCTACAACAATCCCAAAATGGACAAATGGGGAGACCATGCTGTGCATTGCTCTAGTGAGATTGGTGTGAAGTTTTGACACAATTCCATTAGGGACATGCTTGTGGATTTGTTGCAAAGCTGGGATTTCAATTCGTGAAGAGGCACCGTTGGGGTTTTATTCAGAGGAAGGGAAAGACCTTAGGCCGGCGGATCTTCTTCTATTTAATGTGCTTCACGTGAAAGATGCATATGTAGATATCACTGGAAGCTCACTGTTTGCTGGCACAGGAGTCCCCTCATGGTTACTTAGGGCTTTTTTAGCTAATGTTGTAGAGAGAAAGAGACTAGATTTTTCTAGCACAGGAGTCCCCTCGACCTATTCATAAGGATTGGTTCGTTCTCTTTGAGCAACTCCGGCAGCGCCAAGTTCATTGGTTATATTTTTCAGAGACTAGCATTTTGTATTCAAAAGTGTGTGGGGCCCAGCTTTGTTCTCGATTCCCCACCAATTTCTTATAAAGTCTCTTTTGATGAAATGATATGCAATAATAATAATAATAAAGAAATAATAATAATAATAATAATAATAATAATAATAATAATAATAATAATAATAATAAGGAGGTCTTGGAGCTGGAAACATTGAGATCTGGAACTTAGCTGTGGTGGCAAAATTGCTTGGAAAATCAACGTGAAGCAAGATTCACTATGGGTTGGACAAATTAGGTACATATTAAAGGGGGCTGATGGAAACTCTTCAACCCCCCATAACCTCTAGTAGGACATTCAACAAAATCTTTCATGTAAAGGAAAAACTGTCTGAGTTGATGGAACAGAACTAATATTCTATACCCAAGGTATACAAAAATCTACATACCACGCATGAAAAGGTGAACTGGGCGAATCTAGTATGGTCAAGGATTGCTTCCCCAAAACAAGATTCATACTATGGCTTGATTTCCTAAACAAACTTAGGACTAAAGATTGACTCTTCAGATAAGGTGTTACTCCTAATGATTCATGCACCCTCATTGGTGTAAAAAGTGAATCGATCAACCATCTATTTTTTGCATGCAAGTACAGTTAGAAATGTCTTGTAGTCTTTTTGAATTGGCTTGGTTATAAAACAAAAATAAACTCATGTAGTAACCTTGCCTAAAAAATGGAGAATCCACTAGGCAAGGAAGCTAATAGTTTGCACAATACTGAGTTGCTTAGTGTATCAAATATGGGAAGCCCGCAATAAAACCTTATGGAAGGCAAAAGTCCAGACCATCAAGCAGGTACTGAAGATCATCAAAATGGAAGTGAAGGCTCGCTCGTCACTCATCTGTATCAAGCAATTAGATAGAGATGTTATGGATGAATAGAACCTTAACGATGTATAGCATTTTCTTTATGGGTTACTTTATGGTATCTATTCTTCTTCCAAATAAATAAATAATAATAATAATAATGATAATGATAATAATAATAATAATAATAATAATAATAATAATAATAATAATAATAATAATAATAATAATAATAATAATAATAATGTTGGGAGCTACGTTTTCATATGCATATGAAGAGTGAATCGGGGAAACTCTTCTTAGAAGGTGAGCTCCGATTTCATATTGATGCAAGTGTTGAGTAAAGTGGAGCCTTGTGTGGTACGTGTAACGTTGCTTGTGGCTTAATGATATTTTCATTTATCTTCAAAAAGAAAATAAAATAAAAAAATTGTTGGGAGCTTCCCTTTCTAACGGGTGACAGACGATTAGGGTTTGGGGCTAAGAGTTGTAGCAACGACGGGGCTACGATGGGCCTTTAACTTCCAATATAGTGGCCACCAGTATGGATGCTCTATCTCTAGTGGCTGATAAGTGTGGGGTGTAGTGGCAGTTTCAATGGTTATACAGGTGATTTTATCGGTTCATATGGTACAACTTCCTCTAGTGTGCTTAGTGGTACCTTAGTAGCTGGTTGTTGCTTTGGTGGCTGTATAAGTGAATTGGTTAGTGGTAGGGTGTATCGTGGTTGTTTTTTTTGTCCTTCTACAATTAAAGCTTTTGCCCCTTCTTTTTTGTTTGGGTTGTTATGCGCTAAGTCGGTGGGTGTTTAATAATAACAATGGGTGTTGCATATGGGCTCGTTTTACGGTTACACCGGCTGTGTTAGCTGCTTCCTACTCCTGGTGTCCCTATTCACTTGTAGTATCTGTGGTTGTTTCCATGGGGGATGTTTTTTCTATTTTTTCATGGCTTTAGAGTCGTGTTGGCTTCGGGACTCTCTAAGAAGTTCTCTTATCAATCATTTAGGCACTCGCCATTTTAGTTCGGTTTGAGACTAGGTCCCATCTTAAAGACAAAATTATGAGTGATCTTTGCTTGTTCACTTCTCTGGATGTATTGCTTAAAAAGGCAGGTATTATGCTTTGTGGGGAGTGCATGCGCACTCACTCCTTCAGTAATAACTATAAGCACGCCAATGACACAGTGATGCTTTCCCCTACCTCAGGTAATGATGCGATCCTTAGCATTCTCTTTCCTTTGACCTCTATCTATGTAAGTAGGGCGGCTGACGAGGCTCCCCTCTCGGGTTCTACTTCTGGTTGTTAACATGTTATTTTAAAACCTTTTTGGATGCTTAAAAATATTCTTCTAAAGCAAAGTCTTGGCGTTCCTAGGGTGTTCTTCCATGCTCTTGATACAGTTCTACCTTATCCTAGTGATTTATCTGCTTGGGTGCAACTTCTAATCTTGCCTTGTTGTGTTTTTGGTAACTCTCTACTTAAGACTAGATCAGAACGAAGGTCGAGTTTGAGGGAGCGCTGCTGTAACCGCCTCGAATAATGAAGGCAAAGACTAAGTGGAATTTAGTATTAATGAAGCGGAAGCTCCCTTTTGCTAGCATAATTAAGGGGGTTACTTAAAGGTTAAACCAATGTTCAAGTAAAACACTTGAACCAAAACCAAAGCAATATAACGGAAGTCTTAGTTGTCCAAAATAAAGGAAAATTACAACCAAATCGAAATAAGTCTGAAGTTCGAATTACATCTTTAAAATAATCCAAATCTAAACCACTATACTAATGCTCTCTCAAATACAATAAAGAGATCTAAACAAAAAGAAGTCAAGCTCCAACTCAAGTTCATCCTTCACTCCAAAATCACTTCTCCGTCGAGGTGCCATGGGGGTTCACTCTAAAAACAAAAACCATTGGAAAAACATACAAGTATAGTATCAGCAAAAGGCTGAGTATAACACACTAGTGCATGTCAAACAAGTTGTTAAAACATTTTTGTTTGAGTAAATTCATTTTGAAAGATGCTTTTTTTTTCTATTTGATAAAACATATCATTATTCAAACTCAATTCAATGGTTTCACAATAATTTCAAGTTCTCAATTTTCATCATAAATCATAAGATCTCTATGGATCCAAATAAAATTCAAACTCAAATTATAAGTTTGCATGGGTACTCTGTGAGTCATCCTGTGACTCGATTGGTAGTCGGTCTACCGTCGGCGACATGTCCGCAAGTGTAACACAATGGTATTGTGAACAATACGCGCTCAGCATTGGTGAGCCGTTTAATCATGCACACAACATTTGTTGTGGCATATGTACCCGCCATTTATGCTAAAACATTTTTGTATATGATATATATCTTGTAATTTCAATAGCATTTGAAAAGTCACAAATACTAACTATTTCCATATGATAAACATTTTTTATTTGTAAAATAGCAAAACATACTTTATTTGCAACATAGCAAAATCAAATTCATTATGATAGAAGATTCATAAAACACTATTTTCTCAAATACTCAGCAATTTAATCGGTAATAAAATCAATAATTTATTTACAAAATACATATTAATTCTCCAACAAGGCCCAAATTAATCAAGTCATTATAATACCTTAATTAAAATGAATTTAAGGTTGTTCCATCTGATTATAATCTGTTATGCCAATTTATAATGATTTTATGATTATTTTCGACAATTTAGGTATTTACCGTTATTTAAGTGATATCTTAAATCCGTAAAATTTATAAACCATCTAAGTTAAACTTATTTTATACTATGAGGCAGTAGGTTATTAATACAATTATAATTTTTTTATATAGATCTTTTTTTATTCAAATATAATTATCAATATTACACCTTTTGATAATTAAACAAGTTTTTTTTTAATTTGATAAATTAGTAAATAATTCATAATTAGCTTAATAAAATTATACCAAAGTTCTAAAAGTCATATAATACTTTTATTAGCCTATTTAAACTTATAAATGTCATGTATAATATTTTATTATTTTATATAGGCATTTAATTGATAAATAAAATAAAATCGATTTAAAATTATTTAAGTCCGAATAAAATAATATAAAACTTTTATGATTTTTCTGAAAATATTTTAATGAATATGAAATCTTATTTAACCATTAAAAACGTGTGAAGTATTTTTAATAATTAATATCGTTATTTTAGCGATAAACCGAATACAATTTATTTAAGTCCATTTATGGTCACGAAAATCCATATAAATTTTTGAAAATGTATCTACTGTTAATATAAGTGTCTCATAAAAAGTTTATGTCAAAAAGAGGTCATTTAGTATTTATTTTATATTTTACCGTTTTCTAACTTAACGATTATTAATAACCGAGTAAATATTCTTAAGGTCATTGAACGTCAACAAAATATTCTCAAAATTTTAACAATATTGGTTACTATTAATATAAGTATGTGATAAAAATTTCAAGTCCATATGTCTTCATTTGGTAAATATTTTATATTTTACTATATCATAATTTACCGATAAACAATTTAACAATTTCTCAAAAATCATGAAAAATTCCAAACTAAATATATTCTGGCCCAATCTTGTTGGAGACATTATAATATGGTTTTAATAATTAGTTTTGATGATCAAGAACTTATCTAATACCATATTTTATATTAAGAGTATTTAACACCGTAAAATCCATTAAAATATCATTTTAACGAATAAATTTCAACAAAAAATATCCAAGAGATTTTCTTAACATATAGCTTCTGAAAAATTCTTTTAAAATGAATTTAAAATATTTTTCAACTCCATATAATCATTTCCATCACAATTACTTTCACAAAGTATTGTTAAACATGCCTTTAAACACACAATATTTCATAAAATCAACATGCATGATGCCCACAATAATAATACATGTAATAAATCATTCCATACCCAAAATTTTCAATAGCATATCATTTTTCCAGATTTAAGAACTTCACTTTGGGAATTTTTTTTTTAAAAACATGTTCATACACAAATTTTCCCAACTTGTTCTTAAATCCTTTAAAAATCACCCCATGTGACATCCCTCGATCCTTAGCTCCAAAAGTACTCCTTAACCTTTGGTACAACTTCTCAACAACTAAGATCCAACTCATTTGCTACAATTATTTTTAAAGAATTCAAAATAGCATTATTTTAGATCTTTCTATGTAACTTAATGACTTTTGATTTTTAACTAAAATTGTTAGATTTACTTACTCTTTTGATATTTTGTTATTTGGTAGATTGATTAGTGTTGAGCAACTCTTGTTGAACAAGTCCCACAACTTGAGACTTTTTGGCTAGGAAACAAAAATAGGAGATTGTAAGTTGATGGAAGAAAAATATTTCAAATTTCCTTCTTTTAGCCGAAATTTCTAGGCATTCTTAAGAGATTAGGTTTCTTAGTTATTATGATGAAATATCCATTTTATAATAATCTTAGTTTATAGAAAGATTTCATGTAAAAAAAGAATTTTACATGCACAATTTTTAACAAAATTAGTGAAATAAAGAAATGAACATAACTTACTCTATACTTGGTGGATTTCTTCAAGTTTAGTGACTATGGAAAGCTCTTGAGATGAAGAATATTTTTATAGAAGGTTTGAGTCCATAAACATAAATTTTCAGAAGTTTTAGATGGGTTTTTGAAGAAGACTTTTAAAAAAAAATTGTTGTTTTTGTTAGGAATTGTAAGATTGAACTTCTATTGTACTTATGGATGAATTTGGGAGCAAAATGAAGTGTGAAAGAAGATTAATGAAACTAAAAATTCGGACAGCAAATAGCTCTTCATTTCTATTGTTTGCATTCTTGTCATGATGGTGTTTTTGGATTAGAACAAAAGGGGCTTTGGGTAGAGAGTTTGGTGGAGTGTGTAAGTGGGTTTTGGGGCCAAAAGAGGGGTAGTATGGCAGCTAGGGGCTGCTGTTTAGGGGCTGATTTGAGGTGGGTTTTGTCCTTAATTTTGTCTTTTATGGTGTAAGAAAGGTATATCTAAGATAGTTTAAGGTTTGAGTAAAAATTATTGTACATGTAACAATTTATTTAACTTGTACTTCATATTTAAAATTCACTTGTATATGTATATGAAATATTTAATTTACTCTCAAGATGGGTAAATAAATTTTTCGGGTAAGCATTATAATTTACCCGAAACGTTAAGGGTAGTTCCTCAACTTTAAGTTTTTACCTCAACAGTTTACGTTGTTTGTTACACTTCATAACTATCTTACGAGTTGACAAGTTCCTAATCATCGTAGAATTTTTTTATATTTTTTTATTTACTCCCATCACTCATTAGAAATATTTAGATGTTAAATTCATGATTAAAATGAGATTAATTTCTGCGACTGTTTCAGTCGTCCCATCTTATAAGAGTTTCGTCCTCGAAACTAACTAAAAGCAATAATCTATAGTTACCTCAACAAAGAGGTAAGGATATATATGTAACATATTCTCCTCCATTTCCAAAGTCGAATAATCTTGGTGATGCCCATTTCGCAACACCTTAGCTAATGGAATTGTGTGGTTTTAGAGTTTTCCAATTTCCTCGGTAAAATATTTATCAGGAGGGTTATTTTTTTTATAATTATAATACTCATGTCAAAGCATGTTAGATAAGATAAGCACATATTTTTGTTATTGTGATATATACATAGAACAAATTGTGCATCCTTTCTTACTATAAGGGGGTTGTTTTAGCGCCAACTCATAGACAACTCTCTAATTCCCCGTTGAATCTCATTTGGTACAATGCATCTAGAATCAAGCTTCCTTTTTATCATAACCTTACGTTCTTGTTGTCTTAGGATTTATGGTTCTCTTCTAGCATTTATTATAAATTTTGGGACTTATCTTAGGCTTTCATTCATTCTGTCTTCGACAATCCTAAGTGCCCAAGAATTTATTTTGGGTCTTATGGTAACTTGTCAATCCAACACAACAAAATCCTTTACTCCATCCCGTATAAGGCTTCACATGAAGCTATACTAATTTTACTTTAATGACTGCTACTGTACAGGAGTTAAGCTACATTTTTCTTCCCAAGAAATTGAAATTTAGGGTACAAGCTTGTAACATGTTCTATAAAGTCTAAAAACTCCTTTCAATCTGCTCATCTGTTGCTGTATAGCAGTAGGGCTTTAATTAGCAGTTTTTTTTCAATGCATTATGTAATTCTTTCTAGATTTTATAAACTATATCGCACCCTTATTTGATACTATTGTCACGAGTCACGACACTTTAGGATGTCTAAGGACCTCACTCACCTAGACATTACTAATTATGGTTCCTTTTTAGATTGTTTTTAGCAACGACACCTCTAATGATTTTGGTTGACTAATACTTGCATATAAACGTTACTTATTTTTCAGCTATTTAATCTATTAATGAAATCCATGCTCATGCAACCCTATTTCACCTAAGCATTGGTAAATGTTAATTCTCTAAGAGCCCTCAAATGACAATCTTTACACATTTGACTATAACTTTTCAACATCTTCATATTTATCTACTAGAACTACTATCTTAAGGGTATGTGTATCTCATTTAGACTAAACATATCCTCACATAGATTTATTTAATTAGTTTCTCCTTAAAGTTTAGCTTCTTGAGGCTTGTATAAACCCCACATCGAATGTGATATTCCTATCATTTTTAATGCTATTTTTTTTCTCTACCCACTAATCTCTATTTTCATTCTTAACCAGTTAGGATATCATTTCTTTGTTACTCTACTCAATTTTTCTTACTAATTTTTGTCCTAAATTCAGAGTCCTCAAAGATTTTTTTTTTCTATAATATTATTCTTTTTCAAAACTCAATTCAAATCTCCACATATTCTCATAACTTACTAAAATCACTCTTTGTAAGTATTTTGAATACATTTAGTATCGTTGTTTTAACAATTTACCAATTCTAACATATATTCACAACATTAGAAATACCCTTTAATAATGAGAACTCCTTGATATGTTTATAACTTTATTCTCATCTAAGCATGGCACAAGACTATTCTTTATGATAATCAAAATTACAATTTAAATACTGTGTAAATCCCCCAATTTCTTAGTTTTAAAAACTTTATTATGGCTCGTCAAAACATTCAAGTCATTTGTCCCTTCATTCTTATTTCTCATACACTCTTAGACTTATCTCACAATCAACTATCGTTCCAATAAGTATCCAACATATCTCTTATTCGACATGTTTACAATAACCATCCAAGTATTCAATTAGCTTTTATAATATGTTTAATACTTTTTGGTAATAACCTTAACTCTTGCCATTGCTTATTCAATTTAAATCCACCTGTTCTCATAACTTTCTACATAGTTAATTTCTTGTCATGTTAAATCTCACTTAAACATCCATTACATTCCTTCTGACAATATGATGTTTATTTTTTATAAACCTATTAATTAAAATTATATTATGCCTTAACAATATTTACATTTACACCTCTAAGTCTCTATTTGACTCCTTAGATTAACTCACGTTTACTTGTATTTTCTCCCTCGCTTTTCTTACCTACTCTATCCATATCCTATATCTTAGTGGCCCTTGCTACTTTGTCCCCTTAAATATATATACATGCATATTCCATTTATCGATACAATGCTACCTTACCTTTATTCCTATCTTCTATTATTTTGTCTAACTTGTCTAATATGACACCCATTTCCTATTTTGACTCTTTTAACTCAACTCTAATACACCCCTCAAGATTGTTGTATACTCCTTTTGTTCTAATGTTTCAGTCTACTACCTACCCCATGTATTTCAATTCCTTGAGTAAAATATCCTTAATCATTATGTTTGTATTCACACATTTGAATGTTCTCAGTGCATCAATGATTTTCCTCTGATATATACTCTAGGATCACTACAACATAAATAAATAACACTTAGTTATGTTTTAATAATCTAACAATACTTACAAATCACATTATTCACCTCCATTAGATATGTTTACCTTGTTATAACAATATACAAATAATCTCCTCTTATTCACATATCGTCATTAAGTTTTTTTTTATTTTTTATTTTATTTTATTTCTTTCATTGGAATTTAGGAGCACTATATTTCTCAAGTGAATAAACTATTCCTCTTATCATAAGTTCTGGTTCGATGCTTTTTTAACCTCTTATACAATTTTTTTTTCTCACCAAGCCCTAGGTTTTGTTTGGTAATGTATTTGACGAGTTTGTCCAGCACAATAATGTTTAGATCTTACAATGTTGTTTAAGGATAACACACATGTATATGTACAAGCACAAATATATATGTGTATATATGTATGACACATTCTCACTCCAAAGGATTCTCTATTTCCATTTGATGTTGCATGTCCTAAGGTGCTTTTATTTAACAACTCAATATTCATTAATTTAGACTCTTCATACTAGTTGATCTAGTTGTCTACCTGACTTTCTTTTGTTGACATCATTAATCTGTTTAAATAAATATTATCGTTTTTTTTATAAAATGTCCATAGAGTTTCCAAAGTACATTGTACCTCCCTAATGATTTTATAATATTTTAATTTGACAATTGATGTAAAGATTTCCCAAACAAAATGATTTTCTTGTGGTTACTGATTTGTATTCAATTGGGCCAATTCAAAAATTGTATTAGCCTACTTAGCCAGGCTAACTGATTGTCGCTTAAAGTTCAACAATCTATCCATCGAAATTCACTAGGTCATACCCCATCATTGGTTTTCGGTCTATTATTAAAATTTATTTTCCTTTCTCCTTCAAGGTTTTGATTCGCAATGTGTTGAACCAATTTAGGCATCCTTAAATTGAATTAGTTTAGGGTGTTATGTTAAAAGGTAGATTTAGGTCTAAGCATTAATCTCTATGGCATTTCATAAAGATAACTTAATATCGAAATTACGCTTCTAAAAACATATAAAAATCATGTTGTAGCTTAACACTCTTCCGAGTTCCCACTATAGCCTTAATAATTTTTTTTTTAATTGTATGATTGATTTTCTTGAAGAAAAAAAAAACATTCCTTTTTTTTTTAATTTATAATTTTATCTTTTTAACTCTTGGAGTAAAATCCTCAAACTTTGGCTACTTAGCCTTTACTCTTATTTTCTAGCATCAATCATCACTTTAGTCTATTTTACTCTTTATACTTAAGGTTCATTAATTAAACTCTCACTTTGGTACCTATCCCAAACACGTGTTCATTATCCTAATATTCTCAAATTTTCGGTCGTTCTTTTTTTGTTGTTCTTTTTACATCGAACTTTCTAGTTTTTCGTTCTTTCTGATTATTTTAATTCTCCTAAATTTTAGACATGCTTCCAAAGCCTTGGCTCTAATACCAAATGTAACCGCCCCGAATTATGAAGGCAAAGACTAAGTGGAATTTAGTATTAATTAAGCGGAAGCTCCCTTTTGCCAGCATAATTAAGGGGGTTACTTAAATGTTAAACCAATGTTCAAGTAAAACACTTGAACCAAAACCAAAGCAATATAACGGAAGTCTTAGTTGTCAAAAATAAAGGAAAATTACAACCAAATCGAAATAAGTCTGAAGTTCGAATTACATCTTTAAAATAATCCAAATCTAAACCACTATACTAATGCTCTCTCAAATACAATAAAGAGATCTAAACAAAAGGGAGTCAAACTCCAACTAAAGTTCATCCTTCACTCCAAAATCACTTCTCCGTCGAGGTGCCATGGGGGTTCATTCTAAAAACAAAAACTATTGGAAAAACATACAAGTATAGTATCAGCAAAAGGCTGAGTATAACACACTAGTGCATGTCAAACAAGTTGTTAAAACATTTTTGTTTGAGTAAATTCATTTTGAAAGATGTTTTTTTTTTCTATTTGATAAAACATATCATTATTCAAACTTAATTCAATGGTTTCACAATAATTTCAAGTTCTCAATTTTCAACATAAATCATAAGATCTCTATGGATCCAAATAAACTTCAAACTCAAATTATAAGTTTGCATGGGTACTTTGTGAGACATCCTATGACTCGCTTGGTAGTCGGTCTACCGTCCGCGACATGTCCGGCAAGTGTAACACAATGGTATTGTGAACAATACGCGCACAGCATTGGTGAGTCGTATAATCATGCACACAACATTTGTTGTGGCATATGTACCCGCCATTTAGGCTAAAACATTTTTGTATATGATATATATCTTGTAATTTCAATAGCATTTGAAAAGTTACAAATACTAACTATTTCCATATGAAAAACATTTTACTAGATCAGAACGAAGGTCGAGTTTGAGGGAGCGCTGCTGTAACCGCCCCGAATAATGAAGGCAAAGACTAAGTGGAATTTAGTATTAATCAAGCGGAAGCTCCCTTTTGCTAGCATAATTAAGGGGGTTACTTAAAGGTTAAACCAATGTTCAAGTAAAACACTTGAACCAAAACCAAAGCAATATAACGGAAGTCTTAGTTGTCCAAAATAAAGGAAAATTACAACCAAATCGAAATAAGTCTGAATTCGAATTACATCTTTAAAATAATCCAAATCTAAACCACTATACTAATGCTCTCTCAAATACAATAAAGAGATCTGAACAAAAAGGAGTCAAACTCCAACTCAAGTTCATCCTTCACTCCAAAATCACTTCTCCGTCGAGGTGCAATGGGGGTTCACTCTAAAAACAAAAACCATTGGAAAAACATACAAGTATAGTATCAGCAAAAGGCTGAGTATAACACACTAGTGCATGTCAAACAAGTTGTTAAAACATTTTTGTTTGAGTAAATTCATTTTGAAAGATGCTTTTTTTTCTATTTGATAAAACATATCATTATTCACACTCAATTCAATGGTTTCATAATAATTTCAAGTTCTCAATTTTCATCATAAATCATAAGATCTCTATGGATCCAAATAAAATTCAAACTCAAATTATAAGTTTGCATGGGTACTCTGTGAGTCATCCTGTGACTCGATTGGTAGTCGGTCTACCGTCGGCGACATGTCCGCAAGTGTAACACAATGGTATTGTGAACAATACACGCTCAGCATTGGTGAGCCGTTTAATCATGCACACAACATTTGTTGTGGCATATGTACCCGCCATTTATGCTAAAACATTTTTGTATATGATATATATCTTGTAATTTCAATAGCATTTGAAAAGTCACAAATACTAACTATTTCCATATGATAAACATTTTTTATTTATAAAATAGCAAAACATACTTTATTTGCAACATAGCAAAATCAAATTATGATATTTCCTACATGGGTAAAACATGATTAGCATAATCATATCATCAAACATAACATTTGTATTGTATTGGGGCATCACTAACATGTATGGAAATGAATCTTTGAAAACTAGTTAAAATTCAATATGATTTTTCAAGAAAACCACTAAAACGTTTGGTTACAATCCTTCTTATGTAAAGTAAATATAACTTAGACAATTTTTGAAATTCATTCAAAACAACCAGAATATAGTTCATAAGTTTTAAAGTCATTATGATAGAAGATTCATAAAACACTATTTTCTCAAATACTCAGCAATTTAATCGGTAATAAAATCAATAATTTATTTACAAAATACATATTAATTCTCCAACAAGGCCCAAATTAATCAAGTCATTATAATACCTTAATTAAAATGAATTTAAGGTTGTTCCATCAGATTATAATCTGTTATGCCAATTTATAATGATTTTACGATTATTTTCGACAATTTAGGTATTTACCGTTATTTAAGTGATATCTTAAATCTGTAAAATTTATAAACCATCTAAGTTAAACTTATTTTATACTATGAGGCAGTAGGTTATTAATACAATAATAACTTTTTTATATAGATCTATTTTTATTCAAATTTGATTATCAATATTACACCTTTTGATAATTAAACAAGTTTTTTTTTTTAATTTGATAAATTAGTAAATAATTCATAATTAGCTTAATAAATTTATACCAAAGTTCTAAAAGTCATATAATACTTTTATTAGCCTATTTGAACTTATAAATGTCATGTATAATATTTTATTATTTTATATAGGCATTTAATTGATAAATAAAATAAAATCGATTTAAAATTATTTAAGTCCGAATAAAATAATATAAACATTTTATGATGTTTCTGAAACTATTTTAAAGATTATGAAATCTTAATTAACTATTAAAAACGTGTGGAGTATTTTTAATAATTAATATCGTTATTTTACCGATAAACCGAATAGAATTTATTTAAGTCCATTTATGGTCACGAAAATCCATATAAATTTTTGAAAATGTATCTACTGTTAATATAAGTGTCTCATAAAACGTTTATGTCCAAAAGAGGTCATTTAGTATTTATTTTATATTTTACCGTTTTCTAACTTAACGATTATTAATAACCGAGTAAATATTCTTAAGGTCCTTGAAAGTCAAAAAAATATTCCCAAAATTTTAACAATATTGGTTACTATCAATATGAGTATGTGATAAAAATTTCAAGTCCATATGTCTTCATTTGGTAAATATTTTATATTTTACTATATCATAATTTACCGATAAACAATTTAACGATTTCTCAAAAATCATGAAACATTCCAAACTTAATATATTCTGGCCAAATCTTGTGGGAGACATTAAAATATGGTTTTAATAATTAATTTTGATGATCAAGAGCTTATATAATACCAAATTTTATATTAAGAGTATTTAACACCGTAAAATCCATTAAAATATCATTTTAGCGAATAAATTTCAACAAAAAATATCCAAGAGATTTTCTTAACATATAGCTTCAGAAAATTTCTTTTAAAATGCATTTAAAATATTTTTCAAGTCCATATAATCATTTCCATCACAATTACTTTCACAAAGTATTGTTAAACATGCCTTTAAACACACAATATTTCATAAAATCAACATGCATGATGCCCACAATAATAATACATGTAATAAATCATTCCATACTCAAAATTTTCAATAGCATATCATTTTTCCAGATTTAAGAACTTCACATTGGGAATTTTATTTTTCAAAACAAGTTCATACACAAATTTTCCCAACTTGTTCTTAAATCCTTTAAAAATCACCCCAAGTGACATACCTCGATCCTTAGCTCCAAAAGTACTCCTTAACCTTTGGTACTAAGATCCAACTCCTTTGCCACAATTATTTTTAAAGAATTCAAAATAGCATTATTTTAGATCTTTCTATGTAACTTAATGACTTTTGATTTTTAACTAAAATTGTTAGATTTACTTACTCTTTTGATGTGTTGAGCAACACTTGTTGAACAAGTCCCACAACATGAGAGTTTTTGGGTAGGAAACAAAAATAGGAGATTGTAAGTTGATGGAAGAAAAATATTTCAAATTTCCTTCTTTTAGCCGAAATTTCTAGGCATTCTTAAGAGATTAGGTTTCTTAGTTATTATGATGAAATATCCATTTTATAATAATCTTAGTTTATAGAAAGATTTCATGTAAAAAAAGAATTTTACATGAACAATTTTTAACAAAATTAGTGAAATAAAGAAATGAACATAACTTACTCTATACTTGGTGGATTTCTTCAAGTTTAGTGACTATGGAAAGCTCTTGAGATGAAGAATATTTTTATAGAAGGTTTGAGTCCATAAACATAAATTTTCAGAAGTTTTAGATGGGTTTTTGAAGAAGACTTTTAAAAAAAAATTGTTGTTTTTGTTAGGAATTGTCAGATTGAACTTCTATTGTACTTATGGATGAATTTGGGAGCAAAATGAAGTGTGAAAGAAGATTAATGAAACTGAAAATTTGGACAGCAAATAGCTCTTCATTTCTATTGTTTGCATGCTTGTCATGATGGTGTTTTTGGGTTAGAGCAAAAGCGGCTTTGAGTAGAGAGTTTGGTGGAGTGTGTAAGTGGGTTTTGGGGCTAAAAGAGGGGTAGTATGGCAGCTAGGGCTGCTGTTTTGGGGCTGATTTGAGGTTGGTTTTGTCCTTAATTTTGTCTTATGGTGTAAGAAAGGTATATCTAAGATAGTTTATGGTCTGGGTAAAAATTGTTGTACATGTAACAACTTATTTATCTTGTACTTCATATTTAAAATTCACTTGTATATGTGTATGAAATATTTAATTTATTCTCAAGATGGGTAAATAAATTTTTCGGGTAAGCATTATAATTCACCCGAAACGTTATGGGTAGTTCCTCAACTTTAAGTTTTTACCTCCAAAGTTTACGTTGCTTGTTACACTTCATAACTACACTACGAGTTGACAAGTTCCTAATCATCGTAGACTTTTTTATATTTTTTTATTTACTCCCATCACTCATTAGAAATATTTAGATGTTAAATTCATGATTAAAATGAGATTAATTTATGCGACTGTTTCAGCTGCCAATTTGATTCTATCTCTAGTGCCATTTCTAGATGGAGAGATCCCGGTGAAATATTTTGTTTGGTTTTGGATCAATTTGATGAAGTACCTCTTGGTAATTCTAAGAAGCTTAGTAACCTTGAAGATTCATATTTATATCAATGCAGACGTAAGCTTGGGTAAGGATATTTCTTTTCTGCCATCAAGGTATTATCTTCTTCTGGTGTGGCACCGTACTCCCACGACACCATTCAGACTCTTGAATCTAAGCACCTTTCTGGACCTCTACCGGCTCTACCTTGTACCCCTCGTGATGAGGTAGCTCTTTCTATAACAAAGGATGAGGTGGTTAGTAGAATACATAGCTTCCCTATAAGAATATAGTGTGGCAGGGAGGGTCTTAGAGCTCAAATTGTGGAGATGATGAGAGGTCCTGCGTTAGCTATTGTTGACGCTTTACTTTGTCGTAGTACTAAATTAGTCAACTTGCTTCTAGATGGGAAGTGCCTTAGCGTGCTTAGGAGCCACATAGCTAGAGCTCTTTTTAACCCTTTGGTCAAGCCAGGGAGTAGAGTCCATCTTGTTGCTTCTGGCACGGTTTGGCATAGGCTTGTATCTAAGGTGGCCACTTCAGCCGCAGGGAAAACCATGCAAGCGTATTTTGAAGATTTTCAGTTTTGGGTCGACACACAAGGGGGTGGTGAAGGTATTCTTCATTCTGTTGACAGGCTCATTAAATGCAAGGGGAGTGTTGTTTGTTTCTCCATGTTTTCGGTAGATTTTCAAAATGCTTTTAATCTTGTTGATAGAAATGTTATGTTGTATGAAATTAGGATTCAGTGCCCCTCTCTTGCTCATTGGGTGGAGTATTGTTTCTCCCAACCTGCCCGATTATATCATGGTCACCAAGGCCTTAAACATTCTTAAGGGGGACGGATTATCCCATTGCTTGTTTTTCAATTGGACAAGATTTAATTTTTTGGCCAAAGGAGGACCCTACAAGTAGAAAGCCAGCGTCGTTCCACCAAACATATATCGACCTAATATAAGGTTAAAATTTCTTGGTGGCCGGTCTAGTGAGTACGGATTAGAGTTTTTTTCTTAGTTTTTCCACAAAAAGGGTTTATAGAATCATTGAGCTCATGGAAGTTGTTAGCAAACTTCGTGATCCTCAATGTGAGGATCTCCTTCATCGAAATTGTGCCAGGGCTAGGCGTCTATTTTACGCAATGAGAACTTGTCATCCGAATTCGTTCGGAGACGCGCAGGTTCAATTTGATCTTGCCTTGCGCTCCTCCTTATGGAAGATAATTACGGCTTCTGGACCGGAAATTGGGAATTGGTAGTGGAGGTTAACTACCCTCTCCATCAAGATGAGTGGCCTTGGGATCTACGCTGAAGTTGATGTTATCAACTACACTGTCCTTCCCTTTCGTCTTCAAACCAGTTCGCTCCAAAATAAGGTCTTGGTCATTAGTGATTCTTCTCTAGGTCCAACCTTTGAACAGGCTCTTAGTCCTTTTCGTGTTTGTTGTGGCTCCAATGATTTTTTCTCTCAATGATGAACTCGTTGCCCACCATATGATGAAAAAGCCATCAGTGGCTTATTTTAGTATTGTTGAGAAAAGTCTTATGTTTAGTTACATGCTCAACCCAAGACAAGTTGTCATTCTTAGTTCCAATCGTGAGCCACATGCCCAAGATTTTAGTCGTACAATCCATATTGATGGTTTGGGACAAACGATGAATCATCGTCAACATAAAATTGTTTTATGTTATCGCATCACCATGCCCATGTTCATAGAAGGAAGTTAATTCCTGACCTGCAACTCTCTAAAGATGGATAAATGGGAGGATCATGCTATTCATGCTCTAGTGAGATAGGCATGAAGCTTCGCCACAATTTCGTTGCGGACATGCTCGTGGATATATGTTGCAAAGCTAGCATCTTGGTCCGTAAGGAGGCACCGATGTGGTTTTCTTTAAATATGGGGAAAGGTCTTTGGTATGCGAACATCCAATTTTTTAATTAATTTCATGGCAAAAGATGCTGGTGTGGATATAACTAGAAGTTCGCCCTTTGCTCGCACAAGAATCTCCTCATAGGCCCCTAGTGCCTTTTTAACCAATGCTAAATAAAGAAAAAGGAAGAAACACACTACTAAGTGCGAGGAGAAAGGTTACAAATTCATCCCCTTGGCTTTCTCCACTTTTAAGGGGCTAAGTGATGACGCTTGAAATGATATCACTAACTGCATCGTTTTCTTTAAGTAACTCTAGTAGAATTAAGACTAGGGCTTACATTTACTAAAGACTAGCTTTTTGTATTTAAAAGGGCGTGGGTGCCCAGCTTGTTGCTTGACTACTCACCAACTTCTTGTATAGTCGCTTTTTATCGGCTCTTTAATGTTGTTGAGAAAAGTCTTTCGTCTAGTTACATGCTCACCCCAAGACAAGTTGCCATTATTAGCTCTACTCAAGAACCACACACCCAAGACTTTCTGCTAACTATTCCTATTGAGGGCTTGGGGTAGAAAATGAACCCTCGTTAGTATGGGATTGTTTTATATTATCGGCTCTTTATTCCCTTGTTCGCCGATTGTAGCCTATGCCCGAGCTGCAACAATCTCAAAATGGATAAATGAGAGGATCATGCTGTGCATTGCTCTAATGAGATTGGCGTGAAGTTTCGGCACAATTTGGTCGGGGACATGCTTGTAGACATCTGTTGCAAGGCGGGGGATCAACCCGTAAGGAGGCACCAATGGGGTTTGTTTCAAAGGACGAGAAAGATCTTAGGCCTGCGGATCTTAATTTGTTAAATTGGCTTTATGGAAAAGAGGCATGTGCGGATGTCACTGGAAACTCGCCTTTTGCTGGGTCTGGGGTCTCCTCATGGGTGCCTGGTGCTTCTCTTGTTAATGTTGCTGACCGAAAGAGAAATAAATACACTACTAAGTGCGAGGAGAATGACCATAAATTCATCTATTTTTCTTTCTCCACTTTTGGAGAGTTAGGTGAAGACGCACTCGACCGATTATCGAGGATTGGATCATTCTCTTTGAGTAGCTCTAGCAGGAACAAGTTTTGGACATATATTGTTCAGAGACTAGCTTTTTGTATTCAAAAAGGTGTGGGAGCTCAACTTGTTGCACGACTCCCCACCAACTTCTTGTAAAGTCTCTTTCTACGATATGGCATATGATTTTATAAATAGTAATGATAATGATAATGATAATAATAATAATAATAATAATAATAATAATAATAATAATATTTTGACCAGTTCTCTCTGTTGTTTCTCCCTCTAAAAACCCTCCCCTCAAAAGCTACTTCGACTGTTGCTGCAGCGTGTGTACAGAAATCGAATTTAAAAGACCAAAAAATTGTTCATCGATCAAAGGCTTTGGAAAAGGGACTTGTTCCTTCCATTTCTCATTCGAATCAGGTTTTGGAAAAGGGACTTATTCATCCACGACTAGTCCGCACTTATTCATCCACGAATATTCCGCAATCAATTGCTGGGCAACTTTCTTGGGTATCAGTCTTGCAAGGTACAACTGGAATAGGTGGTGAATCATCATTTAGATTTAAGGAGGTCACTGCACTTATGCAGCCAAACACACCAGCGCCACCACTTTCTTTTTCATCACCTATTTCAGGTACTTCTCCTTATCCTAAGCCAGTTAAAATTGATATGGAGGATGTAATTGATGAAATACATTTTTGGGAAACATGAGTTGTTTGTGTTGTTATGGGTGCAAATCCACCTATACATGTTATTGAGGGCTATTTTAAGAGGAGTTGAAAAAATAACTTGATCAACAAAATAGGAATGATTAAGAAAGGAATTTTTGTAGTGCGATTTATGGACTTAGAAACTCGAAATGATGCATGCAATTCCAGTGGAATATTCTTTTATAGAAAACCGCTTATAGTTAAGCCTTAAAAACCATCTATGCCCTATGAGAAAGATAGTCTATCATGCTTGCCTATATGGGTGAAATTTCTTGAGTTCGATGTTATGTATTAGGGTGAGAAATGTTTTTCTAAGATTGCAGGAATGCTTGGGAAAGTGATAAAAACAGATGGTGCTACATCAAAGAGGGGAAGGATGATGTATGCTCGAGTGTTAATTGAAATGATTGTTACCAAGGAATTTCATGATGCTATATATTTTGAGAATGAGTATGGGGAACTAGTTACACAGGCAGTTGAGTATGAATGGAAACCAATATGGGGTTCTAAATGTAGTCAAATTGGTCACATGGGAGAAAACTATAGAGTGGGAAGTAGATATGAATGGCGCCCTAAGATAGTTGATTCAGAGGGTTTCCAAACTATTGCATATATGAAACCAAAAGGTGGAGCGCAGGGTATTACCACACTATACCTAGCTACACCTACTACTCATAATACTCTAGTAGGATTATCTGATTTACTCCCCGTCAACAAGGATTTCAGAATCTTAGAGGATATTGAAGAGGAATGTATTGAGAACCCTTCTGATGGACACACAAGGTTAGATTATGCTGACTCACCGACGCCAAAACCTATTGTTGATTCTAATACAGCGCTAGGACCTCATCTCATCCAGGAAAATGCTTAATGTCATCCCATCCAAACCTTCTGAAATTCAGCCTCTTCGCTCATGTGTGATTTCTTATGATCTTGAAGATATTATGTTTCGGGGTCGTTTCTTCACTTGGAATAATAAACAATCTGGAGCAAAAAAGGTTTTTAGCAAGATTAAACAGGTTTTGGGCAACACTCTGTGGTTAGATTCTTATCCTCAAGTTAAGCCATTTTTCTTCCTGAAGGAGAGTTCGATCATTCGTCAATACTCGTGCAATTCTTTTCTCCTACTAATGGTAAGGGACCTTTTCGATTCGTTAATCATTGGGCTAATCATCCTAACTTCATTAAAGTGGTGCGTGAGGGTTAGGCTATACAAATTTCAAGCAACAGCAGCTATATTATATCAGGGAAGCTCAAAACTCCTCAAAAGTCACTTAAAGAAGAAATTCCAAGAGCCTCTCCAGCTGACTCTCCACAAGGCTGAGAAAGATTCTTGTTTGCTCAAGAGCAACTAAATCTGAAGCCTGACAACCCGGACTTAGCGACTCTTAAACGTGAGGCTACTGTCAAATTCAGATAAGCCAAGCATGATTATGTTATTTTCCTTAAGAAAAAAGCTAAAGTGTCTTGGCTTAAGTATAATGATGATAACACGTTTGTTTTTCATCATAGTATTAAGTTGAGAAGGATTCATAATAGCATTAATTTACTTCAGCTGGGGGGTAAATCCATTTCTGATCCTATTCTCATTTAAAGAGCTTTCTATGATTTCTGTCACAACCTGTTGGGTACAACTATGGAGCACAGGCGGAACGTTCTTTTACCTATTGTTCATACATGCCCTTTATTTTCTCAGGCTCATAGAGACCTACTCACTTTACAATACTTTGAGCACGAAATCAAAGATGCGCTGTGGAGTATTCTTGATGATAAGGCTCCGGGTCTTGATAGCTACAATATTAAATTCTATAAGGCAGCTTGGGAAGTCGTAGGCCCTAATGTGGTTACAGCTATTCCTAACTCTAACTTTGATGGGAACCGCCTCTCCTCTCGTACCCCTTACCTAACCCAACATTTCTACGTGCCGGTCAGCACGGGCGCCGGATTACACGCTGGTTCATGGTTTGACATTTGCTTATTATCATAGTCATCTATTCAAGTACACATAAGTTCAAACAAGACTTCGTGTTATTTATTTCACATTGTTATAAGTCCATCCTAGTCTAGTAAAACTCCAATTCAACACTTCTCTTTAGGAACAATTAACATATTTGGTAATTCAATGAAATTCTCAATAATTACAATTCCATAAATTATTACAAGGTTCCAGGGGCTATATAAGTTCATTAAAAGTCCATATAAACTTATAGACCTAAAGATTATATTAAATAAGAAATTACCATCGATTAATCATGTAAAGTATTTAAAATTCATCATAACAAATCGAAATATTCTAAAAAGTCCAGAAGCTATATGAAGTGAGTTTCAGACCAGAAAGTTCAAGAGAATCGAGCCCATGCATTCTAATTAAATTGTTGGCAAATTTACCAATAAACCGACCTAAAATTATTAATGCCGTCAAATGTCTATGAAAATTTGTCCAAGGGGACTTATATGATCCTACTATATGTGGTAGTGTTGCCTAAGAATTTCAATTCTAAAATAGTCCATTTAGTATTTATCTCATATTTATCATTTTTGAGTTTACTAATTTATTTTAATATCACAAGCGTTCATAGATGGTCATATAGACTTATCTAATGACATCATTCCAAACCTACTACCCATTTAAGAGTCTCATAAAAGTTATAGGTCCAATGAACTTCGTTTATTAATTATTTCATATTTTAAATTTTTACATTTTATCGGTGAATAACCAACCAAACACTTGGTCAAAATTCATAGGAAATATACCAAAGGTTTATATGCTGGTTCAAACAAGAAGGAAACATAATAATATGACTTTCTCAATTATTTATGCATTAATATTATACTAGTATATGTCCCGTGCAATGCACGAAAATGTTAGTTTATTAAGTTATGTAAAAAATTTATTACGTATGATTTTTTATTTTTCAAAATTAACTATTATATTGATCAAAACTATGTAATACTAACTAAAATGATTATAAGTAAAATAATTTTATTTTACTGATTAAAATAATATTTACTAATAAAAAATAATTATTGTGCAAACATTATATCAAACTTCCTTCTATGAAATAAATATACGGTATACTCATACACAAACAATTTATTGATGGCATCCTAAAAATTTATACTTCTATAATTTTCTTTATCGTAATTATCCTTGTAAAATTATTCTAAATATAAGTTTAGTTATTATTTTGTAAATATTGAAGTTAGCTGAATAATTATGTTGAAAAAATTTTTGACGTTACGTAATTTAAGAGTTTTTAATTATAACGTTATTTATAGTTAACAACTATTTTATATTCTAATTATTTTTGTATCGTAATAAATAAGATATAATTAATACTATAGTCATTTATAATTTACTAAAATGAAAACTACCCAAAATATTTTTTTTCATAAAAAAGTGTATATTAAAAGTTTAAAATTGACTTTCTTCTTACTATTATTATTCATTAAGAAATAAAATTTAATTAAAACTCAAAGTTTCCATATTTAACTACTTAAAATTTAGGAGGGAAAACATTATATATAAAAGTGACATGTGTCATATTCTTTTATTGTTTTAATAGAATGTATGATTTAACCCCTTTGAATATAATAAAATATATTTTAGTATTTAAAATTTCATTAATGACCATATTAATGAAATAATGAAATGAACCTAAGTGATTTCCTAAATTTTATCTACTGTGGAGCTTAGATAAAATATATTCCTTTAGTTCCTAAGCGCAAAGAAAATTCATTCATAATAATAACTTTACAAAAACACCGTAAAATACTTTTTTACATAATAAAAATTCACAAAATTCACACGCATGAAAACTAAAAAACAATACACATTATAAAATATATCCATGAATAATATGATAAATTTTCAGATTTACAAGTTTTTCTCTTTTGACTTTAATTTAATATTTGTTTTAGGGTAATAATTACAACACTTGAAAATTTATAATATAAGCATATGAATAATATTTCTAACATTAACATATAAAAATTATCATAAATTTCAATTTATAACCTGCATATACTTAACATATACTCCCTCCATTCCTTAAACAACTACTCATTTGTTATTTTACGGTATTCATTTGTTATTCCCATAAAGAATATTTCCATTACACTATGTTTGGATAGCAAATTAAGAGAGAAAAGAAAGGAAAGGAAGGGGAAGGAAAGGAGGGGGAAGGAAAGGAAGGGAAATACTCCTTTGTTTGTATAGGAAGGAAGGGAAGAGAAAATAAAGGAATTTCATTTTCCTTCCAAATCTTTCCTCTTATGGAGAGATTTGGATGTTAACAAAATGAAGGGACTTAATCCCTTCAAATCCATGCCCTCCAAATCCTCTCCTTTCCTTTTTGCTATCCAAACAAGAGATTCCCCATCCCTCCAAATCATTTCTTTTCTTTTCTTTCCATTTCTCTCAATCCAAACAAGGCCTTAATGTCCAAATTTGGGATATAACTAACCATTTTCATTCTCATTTCAATATTTTAATAATGCTTAAGGTCCCCACATATCTTACACTAACTTCATTTTAACATTCTTTTATTCTTTTAAGGCAATCTACCTCCATTCCTTTAACAGGTAAGTATATGCATTCCTATTTCATATGGTTTATAAAATTTCTTTAGTTACTTAATATTTCTTCCTTTCACATACTAACCAAGTATCCATCTAATCCAATGCCTATCTTTAATATTTTCGATTGCCTAAATTTGCTTCACAAGTGCCGCCTTATTTCAATCAACAATGTTTGGACGATTATGCCCCCCCGCCCACACACACAATTCTTCCGCTGACACATTTTAGGCTAACAGATAGGGCTATTCCGCAACCCAACTTTACCAGACCAAATGAAGGATCTACACATACTCTCAACCTTCGTAATCAATTCTTTGATAATAAAAAGATTTTAGCCCAAAAGGAAAATATACCTCAAAGCACACTACTCTCTAGTTGAACCCTCCTTACATATGAAAGGGACCGACTAGTCCGATCAAGGAACCTAGAAAGTTATCTATCAACAACGCTCTTACAATCCACAAACTTGAGGCTCTTAGAAGATAAGGAACGCTCATGTAACAGAATGGGAGACTCTCCTTCCTCATAAGACACCTCGATAAGCACATCACTCTTAGGCATACTCATAGTCAGCCCCGAAATAGAAGCAAAACCATCCAAAACCCCCTTAAAAGTAGAGACTAAGTCCACATCAGCTCTATAGAACACTAGAAGATCGTTAGCAAAAAGTAGGTCAATTATTTCAAGGTACTGACATTTAGGATGGAACTTAACGTTTTGCAAGCAAATTTCAATCGTCGACTAAGGTATTCCATTATGGAGAAGAGGAAAGGCGATATAGGTTCTCCTTGTCTAAGTCACTTCTTAGCTTGCAAACACGGAAGAGGGGACGTATTATGGAGAATGGAGAAAGACACCAAACACACCCAATCCATGACCCAGTTACAAAACATAGTCAGGAAACTAACTTCTATGAGTATATTCCTAAGAAATTCCCATTTAGCAGAACCATAAGCTTTCACCGCATCAACTCTAATCAAGCATCTCGGAGTAATGTTCTTCCATCCATAACCTTTAATCAACTCTTTAGTAAGAAGGACATTATCCAATGGAAGCCTATATGGTATGAACCAAGATTGACTCCTATCAATAATCAAATGAATGACTTGTAGAATCTGATTTGTTAAGATTTTACAAATGATCTTATACAAAACAGATTAACAAGAAATAAGGCAAAAGTCCTTAATATGAGAAGCATTATAGACTTTAGGAACAAGGGTGATAGTAATATTTTTAATTGGGTTATTTACCGTTCAATTATCAAAGAACTCCATACTGGCACAAAAAACCTCATCTTTGATGACCCTCCAAGAATTCTAAAATAACTAGCGTTTAGCCCATTAATACCTGGAGCTTTACTACCGTAATATATTATTCTTACTTTAAATTAACGTAAATATACACATAAATGTCATATTTTGATATATATTGTCATATTTTTCACATAATTAAGTAAATATACACATAAATGTCACATAGTAAGAAGGTTAAAAAGTGTGTATTCTATTTCTGCTAGCAAGTGGTACTAAGGCCAAAATAGAGAATAAAATAAGATAATACTCCCAAAATAATATATTCTTCAAATGAAGCTCTAAGAATGATAATCTTCAAAAGAATTCTTATAGAATAATAATAATTCGAGTTTGCAAAATACTACTCAACCT
Organism: Amaranthus cruentus; assembly: GCA_019425755.1. Classification (NCBI taxonomy): domain Eukaryota; kingdom Viridiplantae; phylum Streptophyta; class Magnoliopsida; order Caryophyllales; family Amaranthaceae; genus Amaranthus; species Amaranthus cruentus. The sequence goes on from CM033464.1 coordinate 4,531,784, forward strand.
ATTTAAACAAAAGTCATGTTAGTAAAGAGAAAGGCAACAATATATCGTTTTCAAATGGACAAATCTTAACTTAAGAGTGAAAAATTAATGAGCTTGACTTGAAAATGGATGATGTTAAGCTTGTTTTTCAAGAGATTCTTTGCTTAAGAACACAAGGAAAAATAAAGAAAATTAGAAAATGTGTTTATGTTAAAGAGCATAAAGCAATCGTAAAATAAATGCATAATCAAAGCTTTTTCCTAACATTAAATAATAAATAGAGTAATTTCTTACAAGTATAAAATAGATTTTTGACGAAAATAAAAGTTATAAAGTTATTAAAAAAGGATCATTTACCAACTACAGCCTCTAAGTTTACTCAATTTCAAATAAACAGCCGCGAACTTTGTTTATTACCAACTACAGCCTCAAACTTAGCAAACATGACATCGAGACAGCCAAAACAACCAAAAAGGGGTTAAAATGAGGTTAAAATGGGGTGTTTTGGCTGTCTCGATGTCATGTTTGTTAAGTTGGAGGTTGTAGTTGGTAATAAACAAAACTTGCGGCTGTTTATTTGAAATTGAGTAAACTTAGAGGCTGTAGTTGGTAAATGATCCTTAAAAAATTGTTATACACATTTGTCGTAAAAATCCAATTTAAAACGTAGACGTTTGAATAAATCGTAAAACGATTTCGAAATGTAATAATTTTTCATAATATAAAACAATAACTAAGCTTTTTGGGCTATTTGAAAAGTGATAATAAGGTTTTAAGGATTTCGTAGGTTTGATTTTGATAATGGGGTAATTAAGAAATATTAATCGGAGATTAGTTAAGGATAAATGGTTGAATAATTGGGATTAGGAAATTGAGTCTATATATCTAGGGTTAAATATGTTTTGTATAAATAATTATATATATCTAGGGTTAATTATATTTGGTATAAATAAGTATATATGTTAAAAAGTGATTATTAATTTTATTTCGAATTAATCAATCACACTTAGCATTGAATCGTCAGAATTTGTTGATTGGGTATTAGAATTTTGTAGCATAGCAGTTGAACATCAAGTTAGGACGAGGGGAGTTGGTTTTTATTGCCCATGTGTCAAGTGAGGCAATTTATCAAAGGTAAATAGTGTTGATATCCTTAGAGAGCATATACATCGACGTGGGTTTAGGCATCAATATCATGTTTGGGTTTGACATGGTGAGGAGGGAGTTTACAAATTAAGAAAAAAGTGTTGTTCAAGATGTCAATAATGTAGATGTCAATGAGGATGTAGATCGTATTGATGGGTATGAGACAGATGAAGAGAATGTCGATGAGAATGTAGATCGTGTTGATGAGATGATGGAGAGAGTCGAGAATGAGTTAGGAAAATGTCCTCATGTTTTTAATTTGTTGGCAAAGGCTTCTCAATTGTGCGGATGCCAAAAAGACTTATATTGGATGTTAGATTTTTGCATATTTGTAACGGTCCGACTCAAGTGACCCGGATAACCATATGAAAATATGACTCCGGTTCACAACTGGACACTTAGTTGGAAAAATCCCTTCCAAGATCGTCAACGTTCCATCGATAAAGGAATATAACTAAGCGGGAAAATAAAACATACGATAGTGACAAGTCTATAATGGTTCCATAATACAACTTGAGAACCCATCGGCCTCTCCGACGCGTTAAACAAAGTAACGAAACGACAAAATAAACCAAACTAAGTTCTGCTGTACAGATGTAAATTATTTTCTACTTATAATTATTATTACATAAAGTGCGGTGTTGGTGATATTGATCCTAACTTGAATCCTCACTCCAGTCCCCACCTGCAATCAACCTGCTAGTCGTCGAACGACGACAAATAGCAAGTTCCAAAAGAACAATCCAATACACGTCAGAGACAGCATACATATAATCAACAAATGGAATACAAGCAATGTGTTCACCCTAGCATGCAAAGGCTCTAATACGTTTATTCAAAATCCCTAACTTGAAACGTTGCCCGTCCTATTCGGGTCGTCCAAGTAATGATCCAATTCTTTTGGGGGAATACACTTGGGAGAGCTAATCCCAAGGCAACCACCGACCTAAGACGTTGCCCGTCCTGTTCGAGTCGTCAGAGGTTAAAGTATGCATACCCCCATGGTGACAGTAATTATCCAAAACTGCCATGGGAACAATAATTATATACTCCAATCCAAAAATATTAACCCCTTGGGATAACCAACACATAAATCCTCAATTTTCGAGTTTAACTTCTTTCAAATTATTTGAGATGTCTAATCCTTATGTGAGACACAATGCCATAATCAAGAATGAAACAACATTACTTGCACAACCACATAAATAGTATGGTCTAAGCGTGTACCTTTTAGCACGGCAAACAACGATATTCAAGCACTATAGGAATTTCACCCTCTTATGAATCGAGGTCCTAAACATCACACACACAAAACGAACACGTATTAGAACGTGTTTACACATTTAACTCATTTCATACCACTAAAATATCAATAAGACTTGATAACCTTAATTGATTTCATCGAGTTCCTAATAGTTTAAAAATTCCATATTTGACCAGAAACATAAACTGCCAATTTGGACAGTTTAGTAAATTCAAATGAAAAATCCGACTTTACCACTGCGTCCAGAACGCATCAATTAGGTTGCGTACCAAGTTTCATAATTTTTAACGCCCATTTGCTATGTTTAATTAATTTTAGCGTTTGAGTAACTTTTAATGAAATCGATGAACTAAACGAAAAACAAAACGCGCTCGACTGTCGAAGATCGAAGCGCGCCTGTTGAGGCACACCCACTATCTATAATTTTATTATTATTATTATTATTTTTTCATTATTATATATATATAATATATATATATATATATATATATATATATATATATATATATATATATATATATATATATATATATATATATTTAAAAAGAGAAAGTAAATAGATATATTTATTTTTATCTCCTTTTTCACAATTCAATGACTTTAATCAACACCACACATACAAAACAACATATTCCACCACTAATAATTCCCAATAATAAAATCACCCTAATTAAACTTAAACAATTTCATAGAATCACCCTAATAATTCCCAATCACTAAAATTATGAATATGATCCTTCTAACAAATTAAATTATGTTAAAGAATTATGAACTCAATAAAACTATATAAAATAAACATAAAAATAATCCCTCCTAACAAATTGAAATTTTGTTAAAAGAATATAAATTCATAAGAAACTATAAAAATAAACCAACATGAACATAACTTCTAACAAATTGTATTTTGTTAAAGAATTATAAGTCACGAGAAACTATATAACAAAACAATATTTTATTTTTTTAACAAATTAAAATATTGTAAAAGAGTAATGGATCAAGAACTTACAAATACTAAAGATTCAAGATTAAATTAGCACAATTGAACACCCAACACCAAACTTAAGAATATATTTTTTTGTCTTACTTCTCTTCTTGACCGAAAATACCCAAAGAATACCAATGAATTTTTCTGAAATTTTCCTCCTATGATTCACTCATATAGCATGCTTAATTTCCTAATAAATACATAGAATAATTGCCAAATTTCAATGCCCCTTTTAATTATCATCAAACACTTAATTAGGGAGGAGTTACATGACTCCTCCATATCCCTCCACTCAACCGGCCATCATATCAAATTACCCCTTTTATTATTTTTAGCCCTTTTATATATATATATATATATATATATATATATATATATATATATATATATATATATATTAATCGATAATTTAACGAGGTGTTACAATATTGCTTTTCTATTATACACTCGCTACCATGGTTATTAGAATTCCGATCCTGATCTACGATTCTACAATCCAATAAAGGCGATTGATCCAGATTAAATATTGGATTTCAAAGTTCATGGAATCGTATGATATAACTTATTATGTCAAGAATATATGAGGTTGTATTATAACACGATTTCATGATCCTACGACTTAACAATCCGATCACACAAGGGTAATCTAAATGTAGAATTCATATACATATATAAACATATGTAAAATTATTATAACAATGTAACTATAAATTTATGTTTTTCTTGAATTGCAGTTTAAATGATAATTAAAGTTATTTTTTCATAGCTTAATATATGTAGTCAAGCAATTTTTAATTTACGCCTTAAAACATTAAAAAAATAACAAATATAATTGATGATCAGTTATCCAAAGCAATTTAATGCATATTTGTAGTATCATACTAGCCTACGATCCAATTGATCTACTGACTTGATCCTACTCTCTTATCAATCCTGAATAGAATCTCAATCCTAACAACCCTGCTTGATATCATTTACCATTGTCTTGCAAGACTCGTTCTAATGGGTATCTCTTTGACTACATCCTCCAAACCCTCTCAGTTTAAAGCAAATCATTATAAACAGGGTCGTCCCGTTCTTTTTTGGGCCCAGAACAAAAGATAAAAAGGACCCTTAAAAACTTAAGGCGTAACAACTAAAAATACACTTTTTGTTTTTAATTATTAATATTTAAACTAAGAACTTACATTACTTAGCAAAAACTAATACTCCCTCCTATTTATAAAGAATGAGACATTTCCTTATTAGGTCAATTTACTGAAAATATCTCATTTCTATTTTTGTCATTCTTTTTTACCCTTTTATCCTGACTACAACAACACAATAACACATAAATATCAATATCCTTTATGAAAAAAGAGAGTTTTTCACCCACTTTTAAGTGGTCCCTCACCTCTTCTTGGTTTTGGTGCAAAACTCAAATGTCTCATTTTCTATGAATAGGATCAGAGAGTATCACTTATCACTTATGTACATAAAAATTTTTTTTTTTTTACCTAAAAAATTAAAGACCCTAGATGGTAACCGGCTTTGCTTTGTCAATCGACCGCCGTGATTATAAACTGTGTCAATGTGTCATTACAACATCCAAACGGTAGATATGGTACTAGAAAAAGAAAAAAAAAATAATAAAAATAAAGAAAGTACTAAGGGGTATTTATGTACAGCTCTTTCCAAGAACCCAATCGCCCATGTGGTTCCAAGCAATATTTAATTACCTAGTGTATAGGGCACCTAATAAAGTATTCCTTATAAATAGGGGTTTACCTCATTCTTAATCTTCACCACCTTACTACTCACTTCCCTTAAGTTTTCTTTCCCACTTTTTTAAAAATGGCAGCTATGAATCATTGCTTCTTCTTCATCGTCTTCCTCGCTTCGGTAATCTAAACTAAAGTTTTCTATATATATTCGTTGATTTTTAAAGTTGAGAACTTATTATTACACATTTCGTTGTATTTGAAGCATGCTTTAGTGATATTACTACACATTTTAGGAGGGGCGGATTTAGACCATAGTAATGCTGTCACTTGACAGCATCTGGTTTTGACAGAATTGGTTATATAGCTTATCTTTCATCCAGTTGACCAGTGTTCGCACCCTTTGTAATGGGAAGTTTTTTTAAACTTGAATTCATTAACATCATTTGATTTTTATCTGGATTCGCCACTGCATTTTAGCACCGCGATCCTATTAAGTGGCTGTCTTTTATGGGTCGCTTTGAATGAGAGTAAATATTTAAGAGGTAATAAAAGTCAAAGTAGGAATTTAAGGTTAGTTAAGTAGGTGATTAAAGGAATTTGATTGTTGGAGAAATGGAAGAATGAATTAGAAGGTAATGAAAAAATAGAGAAAATAGCAATAAGTTCCCTTATTTTGGGGTATAAATTTACCCTAGGGGGGAGGTGGGAGAATTCTTTACCTCCAAATTAGTGAAATCAAACTCTTTTTCTATTCATCATTTTTTATCTACTCTTATTCTACCACTATCACAATTATTTCAATAACTTCATTTGCATATCTAATTACCTTTGTTACATTTGTTTGACTTTTTTTACTACTTTAAATATTTACTCTCAATCCAAGCGAACCCTTAGAGAAAATTTAATTATAATGTTTAATTCACATAACCTTCTCGTAATTAGTCATAACAAAGTAGTTTTTGATTTTTTGTTTGTAAAAAACGTAATTTAAAAAATTAATGCATACTAATGCGCAAGATTCATTAAACTCTTAAAATACATAGTTCGTTATAATACGAAACAAAAAAATTATAATATATCTTAATTGGGCCACTCTGTCCCTATGAGATAGTAGCAAAGAGAAAAATAATGAAAATTAAGAAAGTGGTAATAAATAAAGAGAGAATAAATTGTGTGGATAAATTAAAAGAGAGTTAAAATGTATGGATGAGATTAAAAGAAAGTGGTGGGTCATAGTCCAAAAATAGAAATGCTGCAATTTAAGTGGGACGGACGAAAATAGAAAATGCTGCAAATTATAAGGGACGGAGAGAGGATAATTTTTAAAGTATAAGCTAATTCACTATTTAAGTGGTAATAATGGAGAGTGTGTGTGTGTTATGATCAGGTAGCTGTTGGTGAAGTGTATGCGAGTACAAGCAGTTCATCAAATGCAAAAGCGTATTGGAATATGAAATTCCCAAACATCCCCATGCCACCAGTTTTGGAGCTTATGCTGCCAAATCCATCAGGTATATATGGGTAGAATTACCTTATTATTGAATAGTGTAATAATTAATCAAAATATACTACTCTAGAATCTAGATTATATAGTACAGTGTTTGGACATTTTTTTTTATAATTGTTGAATATTTGAACAGGATTTGATTACCAAAAAGCCAAAGCTAGTTTCAGGAGGGATAAGACCATGGCTCTCTACAGTTGGTATATATCACTACTTGGACCTCTTTTTTTTTTTTATCTTTTTTATTACACAATATCCTCTTTGCTATGTCTTTGGAGGGAGTATAAATATAGTTTGTCGATATTTTCTCCCATATTGAATCATGACTTGTAGTGGTACATTAGTTTAATGACTATGACTAAGACTATTAACTGCGCTTTGTGTATATTTTCTCTTTTTCATTCACTATAAATTTAAATAGACATTTTGATGAACAAATTTAAATATATCAATTTTATTTAGATTCGAAAATAATCTAATTTTGTGAAAAGCAATTTTTTGAAATAAATTATTTTTCATTACCAAAGTATGATATAATCATGTGTTGACCGGATTTTTGAAGTTAATTTTCCTTTTCAACTAAAAAATCGGTAACATGGTGGAAATACATACATATATATAGGTACAATTACGACTTGAAAACATCAGGTGTACAGATGAAAAACAAGATGTTCACCTCGATGTTCATCCGTGAAGAAGACCTCCTTAAAGAAGGCACCATCCATGAATTGCAATACTTAGGTCCATCTGATCTTGGTCCTCCCTTTATGACAAGAGATGAAGTCAAACAAATACCATTTTCATCTTCAAACTTAGAACAACTACTTTCAGCATTCAACATTCACTCAAAATCAAAACAAGCAAAATTGATGGAATCCACTTTGAGTCGTTGTGAAGATCCTTCTAAGTTTGGACACCATACTTGTTCTCCTTCCTTGGAAGATTTGGTTGATTTTGTTACTTCTGAGTTTCAACTATCAAACCCTACTTCTAATGATCTTAAAGTCCTTGGTGTTACCGTCACCCCACCAATGCAACTTAATCAAAGGTCTTTTTTCTTCTCTACTAATTATTTATTAAGTTTTTGTGTTCAATAATTTAATTTCAATAAATTTAGATATAGTGTATAAAGATGAAGATCATAAGCAATTGTTTTTAGGTGGGAAATTTAATATTCAAATAAATAATTAAAAAACTAGAGGACAAGTAAGAATTTTAAACATTAAATTTATGATTAGGGGTGTTCACCGGGTAGGTCACATTTTAAGCCTTATTCAGCCTGTTTTGAAGGGTTTTGTAAGGATGTGGTTGAAAATGGATTGGGCTAAAATGGAGACTCTACTACAATTAAAATAGAATAGGATATAAAAGATCTTAATAAGTGTCGGAACCAAACCTTGATAAATAGCATAATTAATGGATAATTTAATTATTATAAATGATAATGGCAATGAGAATTATTAAAATTTCTACAATTTAATCATCATATAAGATAATTTAGTTATTTGAATTGATCGATGGGGATTCAAAATAATCTCTGGCAATCAAAACGGGTCGAATTGGGTCGGGTTGGACTTGAAAGCCCGGTCCAAGCCCATATTAAGTTTAAAGAGCCCTTATCTAGACCGACCCATTGAACACCCATAACGATGATCGATGTGCACACTTTATAAGTCATATAGTTTTGTGATGATACCTCCACCTCGTGTTTTCCCGGTGATATAGATACATTGACAATAAGTACAACCAAACTTCGAACAAATTTTGGAGTTTCACTTTAACTAGTTTATGTATAAGCTTTGGTTGAGATTGAAATGATCAAATGACAATATATATTTTCGCTCTAATTAAAGTTAATATTGATCATTTTTGAATGGACAGATATCTGATAAAACAAGTAGAGAAAGTGGTTGAAATTGGAAAACCAACAATAGCATGTCACAAAGCAGCATTCCCATATGGAGCATTCATGTGCCACCGTATGGAAGGAGCTAGGGCTTATCGGGTGGAACTCCAAAGCCTTGACAATGACAAACTGAAGGTAGACACTGCTCTAGTTGGGTGTCACCATGACACTGATAATTGGAGTCCTTCTTACGCTGCTTTCCGACTCCTTGGACTCAAACCAGGCCAGCCTGTTTGCCATTTCTTACTTGCAGACAATGTTATTTTCATCAAGAATGATCATGTCTTGAAGACATTCGTTGAATGATCGCTTATAACATGCCGTGATCGGTAATTTGTATGATAATGTTTGTGATAAAATTAAATTAATGTGAGAGTGATTGATGTGTAAAAGAGCAAGAAATACAGAAGCAAATTATTGAATTGGCAAGAGTATTTCCTGTAATTGGGATGAGTATATCTTTGTATTCATTAGTTTACTTCGCCAAAGATACTAAATGGCAGACTTGAATTCTGTAAATCAATAAAACTCTCCCCTTTGTGTTTGTCTTTATATATGTGTTATTCTATCACATAGCTTGATGAAATTTTAATATGAGATGGAAGGTTTGAAGACTATTTTGAAGGTAATTGTTCGGCGACAGACTGTATGGGGAATGGATATAAACATGTATGTAGATCGAAATGGACAAAACATATACATATTGTTCAGGAAATTTTATATTGCTATTTAGTATAGAGTAAAAGCTTCCAACAAATATTTATATAGTTGGATTCTTACAAAGAATTATTCATGCTAGTGAGTACTGAGGTTGTCACATAATATTTGCTTATCCTTCATTGTTAACTTCCTACTGAGGATCAAGGGAGCTAATGTAATGCTGGTGGATGCAGTTCACAGGTCCGTTCCTAAACATTAGGTGGCATAGGGCGAGATTAAGAATAGGGCCCCTTATAAGGAGATTAAAAATAGAGGCTCTTATGCAGAAGATTAAAAACTTACCGGTTTAATATAAAGCTTTAGGTCGAAGAATATGAGAGAAAAAACTTAAAGATCAAAAATGCTCCAATTCATTCCAATCTTCAGATTAGTTTGAAATATCTTTCAAATTCTCTTGTTATCCAAATAAATATAAAATTTTCTCCTTTTTTTCCTTGAAATTGTAAAGAGTAATGTTAGACATTTATTATCTTTGCCATTAATATTCATTCCTACTATGATATTCTCATATTTATTTTTTAAAATTTGATTAATGTTTTAACTTAAAGACTTAAATCTATATAATTTTTAAAATATGAGGCCCTGGGCCTTTGTCCCACTCGCCCTAGGCCAAATGCGGCCCTGGCAGTTCAAACCAAGATAAGACAAATACAATTGCATTAAGCAGTTGGGGTAGTCAACCTACGGAACAGAGCCAACCTAATGCGCAGTATTCTAAACCTTGTCATTGGAATACAAGCCTGCATATAACCTACACCATACAGCAACTGGTTTATATTTCTTTGGGCCGGAAAACGCAGACGATGCCGATAAGTGACAACTATTTCACTAGATAGTTCCGCAAATTATCAAAGGTATTGAACAATAATATACTTTTCATCAACATAAACTGTATTATCCTAAAATTGAACATCAATTTTATAGAACAACGAATTATCATTGCTACTAGTTAGTTTGAAATTTATGTCCTTCATTTCATAAGCCATAATCTCCAAAACTTATGTTGGATTCTTGCAAAGAATCCTTCATAGTGGTGACTGACGAGCTATCACCTTATATTTGCTTATCCTTCATAGTTAACTTCCTACTGAGGATCAAAGGAACTAATGGAATGTTGGTGGATTCAGTTCAAACCAAGACAAGGCAAATACAATTGCAGTAAGCATTTAGGGTAGTCAACCTACTCAAAAGAGCAAACCTGATGTTCAGGAAAAAGGATAACCTTCTGAAGATATTGGATCTTTTGGTGGTTTAGGTTGAGGTGCTCATAAAACCTATAATGATCAATGCATAGAGAAGGATAGCGGTGTTTTATGGACTCAACCTAAGAGCACTCTCGCCCTTGCTGTAGATTCTTGGAGCAAAGTAGCATCAGATGAGTGGGGTCAAAATAATGATAAAAAAGAGAGCAGTGAATTGCAACATATATTTGACAAAAAAAGTTCAAAACCACTACATAATAAAGATACATAGCTTTCTATTCATCTAAACACAAAAAAGAGTACAACAAAACAACAACAAATGTAGTGTAAGAATTTAATGTAAGAAAAGAACACACAATTGACATAATCACTTAACATAAATTGAGTATCAACTTATGATTGAAGGAATAGTACACATGAAATAATTTGTTGACTCACATTTGTCACACGTTGTAGGCCATATGTCCATTTCTATTTATAATTTTAATGAAGTCACAAGTATGCCCCTTAGACTTGTTGAGGCACCCAAACTCCGAACTTATATAGGTTGATTCTCATGATTTTCCATGCTTTCGTGAATCATGCACTCAATCTAAAGACCTTCACACAAGAAAATTGAGACTTCGAGGGACTACTCTACTACCTCGTATTATTATCATGAACAAAGCTATTAAGGATCACTTAAGTGTTGCTTCCCAACATTTGATGAGCGATCAATCCATGTTGAATTCAAGATAGATGTTTCTTTTACTTTTTAATTGCGTTTCACTCATGGTGTTGACAATGGGCATGATCTAATTTCATTTAAACCATGAAATTTCTATACTTATAAGAATACTTTGTGTAACTTTAAACATTGTTCACATAGTCAAGAATTGTGATCTCTTCTTTGATAAGCTCTAATTTTGGCTTTGCCTACATTAGATGTCATAGCTAGGACTGAACACCGGTCCAAACCCGGACCGGACCGGAACCGGATGGACCGGAAGACCGGAATCAAAAATTTTGAGGACCGGAGACCGGACCTGTTTCTTCCGGTCCGACCCTGAAAAATTCCGGTCCGATCCAGGTTCGGACCGGCTATAAAATAATGCTTTAAATTTTAAGAAGTATTGCTTTAAATTTTTAGATGTTTATTAATACTGACATTAACAAAGAATACTCATTAACAAAGAATTAACAAAGAATACTCATTAACAAAGGGATTTTGAATACTGACAATCAGAAAGTTTATTTGATTTTGAATACTGACATTTTGAATACTCATTAACAAAGAATTAATTTTTCATAATCTAATAAAAAGAAATAAAACAAGCATTGTCATTATTTCTAATAAAGTTAAGAAGACTAAAACAAAATGATAAATTCTAATAAAATAAAACAAAATCAGCCATTACTAAAACAAAATGAATGAAGACTAAATTCTAAAATTCTAAAATCAACCCTAAAACAAATGAATGAAAAAATGAATGAAGACTAAATGAAATTGAGTATTTGGACAGCAAAAATCAGACATACGGCCATGGCCATCAGAGTTCAGACTAGATGAAATTGAGTATTTGAACCAACCCTAAAACAAAATCAGACATTCCCATCTCTCTCTAAACACTACACACCCATTGTTGAACAGAAAAAAAAAGAATGGAAAAGATGAATTATCGTCGGCCGTCTGCCGGAGAAGCAGTACCGTCGTGAGTTCCTGACTCGTGAGGCGTGAGGGTCGTCCGTCTGGAGAAGGGACTTTGGAGAAGAAGGGATTGGAATTGGAGTGCGCCGCAGGTTGAGGTAGCAAAGGGATTGAGGAATCAGGAAAGTAAACCCTAAAAATGAAAAGCCCTATTTATATTTATGTCAGAATTCAGAAAGTAAAAAAGCCAAATTATAATTTAACCGGTCCTAACCGGGTCGACCTTGAATTTTCCGGGTTTGACCGGACCGGACCGGAAACCCGGAATTGGAAATTTTATAGGACCGGAGACCGGACCTGATGCTTCCGGTTCCGGTCCGGGTTCATCCAGGTCCGGTCTGGACCGCCGGTCCGGTCTAGTTTTGCACAGCCCTAGTCATAGCATTATCAAAGTTACACTTGGCTATCACACTAGATTGTTTTGTGCACAACTTTGGCTTAAATTTAAACATCACAAAGGTAAATATCTTTAAACTATACCGTTTACATATTTGTCTAAAATCATGACAAATAAGATTAATACTCACACTGTTTCGTAATGTTCTTCCCGCTTAGAATATTTAATTTTGGAGAGAGAAATTTGGCTAAGATTTTTAAGACATATAGATGATAAAATATATCAATGTGGTATCTCGTTAGATTCGTCTTAATGTATACTTTTATCATATATTTTTTATAATTTTTAATAATGCTTATTTAGAGATATAAAGGCTCGAAAGTTACTTTGAAACTTGAGCAAAAAGTAAATGGGAAAAACAAAAAAGAATGGAGGGAGTATCATAATGAAGTAATTTAAAACTTTGTTTGTTCATGGGTGATCAAAACTTGGTACCTCCCTCACAAACACATACTTCGATCAACTTCGAGAATGGCTAATTCACTAAAATATAAAACATATACTTGAGTACCTCTTCAAACATGAAGAAATTTCACTATAAAATTAACTATATGCATGGTACAATCAAAATATTTTGCATACAATTTATATAACCATTCCAAATACTTAGGAATCAACTTCATTTGGAAGTCATGAGGGTAATTTTGGACTTTACATAAGCATAACAAAATACTTAATAACATTTCTTAGTCCTTAGAGATTTTATATTATATTTAAGGAAAAATTATAAGCTACCTAATCTATTGGTCCATTTGCAAAAAACTACTTTATATAATTTTTTTTGCAAAAGAAAAATCATATAATTCTATAATTTTGCTGCTAATGACAAATGGCAGTCTCACAGTCATCTTTCAAATGCAGCAAGACTATTAGTCTGTTAATAGTAAAGTAATTTATTTCTAAAAATACTTTAATTTAAAAAAATAAATAGCTTTCAGAAACTGTTTTACATTAATACAATAGTTATAACATCACATGTTAAAATACTGGAATGGGAAAATAATAAACCTTCCAAAAATATTTAAATAAGAAAATATTACTATATTCCTTTATCATTGTATTAACGAGCAAATTTCATAGTTGAAAGAAAATATTGTACATCACAAATAAAAACCGTCAAAAAACAATTAATTTCCTATAATAAAACAACACAGGATCACATTACTCTCCTTTTATACTAAATACAATATAATTTTAATGGTTATATTTTATTTTTTTTTGAAAATTAGGAATATATTACTATATTGAAAAAAACAACACTGTAACTTGGGACCCCAAAACTGCCGGCATAAAAAAAACCCGGGACGGAAAAAAGCCATTTGTAAAGGGACCAAGAAAACAGGCCATTCAAAACAGCATAGGAGTGGACTATGCATCACCATAAAGTTTTCCATAATTCAAAAGGTTTCTACACCTTACACACCAAAATTAATGGTTACATTTCAAATATGCAATTGCACAATAATTTACAAGTTACATTTCAAATAAAAAATCCACTCTATAAAACTCCGTGCGATGCACGGGTTTTATACTAGTCTAATATATTTCTCTGAAAATGACTACTACTTAACGGAAAATGTTAGTTAACCGTTAACTCTGAGGGTTTGACCAATTTGAGACATTAAGTTGTTTATGTGGCAGTATCTCGTTAGTCCTCGTATTTTTATATAGTTTAAAATTAAAACACATTAATTAACAAAATAAAAATAAAAGATACTTAACGTCATTTTAACCCATCATAACGATAATTTTCTAAAAGCTGACGTTGTGATCTTTCGAAAATTCGGTCGAAACAAGTACTTATTTTTCTATTTTTCGATACGTAAACCGAAAAAGATATTTAATGTCATTTGTACCCATGTCCCGACGTCCGTTTTTTGAAGAAAAAAATCATTATGATAGGTACAAATGACGTTAAATATCTTTTATTTTTATTTTGTTAATTTATGTGTTTTAATTTTAAATTATTAAAAATAGGAGGATTAATAAGATACTGTCACATTGACAATTTAACCCCTCAAATTGGTTAAACCCTCAAACTAAACGGTCAACTAACATTTTCCGTTAAGTGGTAGTCATTTGCAAAACAATGTACTCCCTCCGTTCCCTATTGATGTTCTCATAAGGAATGTTCACGGGAATTAAGAAAAATGAAATCTTTTAGATAGTGGAGATATTATTTAATTGAATAATAAATTTGATAGAGGAAAAGTGGGGACCATAAATATTAAAAAAGTATTTAAATAAAGTTAGTGGAAAACATATGAGGACCACAACTAATTAAAAAATGTTTTAATGAAGTTAGTAGGAAACATGTGGGGACCATAAGGATTATAAAAATGTTAAAATAGAGTTAGTGGAAGATATGTGGGGACCATAATCATTATTAAAATATTAAAATGAGGATGGGTGAGGTTATTTTTATCCAAAATTTGTGATATAAATGGAAAGATTCCTTATGGGAACAACAATTGAAACACCCCAAAATGGAAAGTGAGAACTTCTTTAAGAAAGGGAGGGAGTATTGGATTAGGTAGTTTTTTGCAAAAAAAATTACATAAGGTAGTTTTTTGCAAATAGACCTATAGATTAGGTAGATTCTTATAATTTTTCCTAACTTTTACCTCCCCTATTCCATTCATAAATGGATTATGACATATTTGTCAATTTTACTTATACAATTTCGTAAATAAACCTATAATAATTTACAAAAATACATGATACTTCCTTCGTTCTGAAATACTTGATATGTAACGAATTTGACACTGTTTATCGTTCAAGCTTATTTTATATATTGCAGCTATGTGTAAGAAAAAATATAATCAAGCGAGAAATTGTTTGAATCGTCTAATCGCATACTTTCTTAACATAAAGTTTTTATACTTTTGGATGTATATATCCAATGTATGGATGATCAATAACAAATTGGATTGCGTAAAAAGTCAAATGTAGCAAGTTTAGTGGAACAGAGGAAATACTAAATACCATATTAAATACAAATAATTAATCAAGTATTGCATTTTCTGTAAACTTAATGAAATAAATTCAATAAACTTTATTGCATGTTCACCGATCTTCATATATAATATGAAAATCTATCTAAAACATATTATTATACTTATGAGATTAAGTTAATAAAATTCAAACATTATTCTCATGATGTAGACATCCAAATTTACTTCCTTTTAGAAAACATTAAACTTATGATACTTAAGTATCAAAATAAATAATCATGGGTAAGGTAAACCTAATGATAAGTAATATGTATACAAAATCGGTGAACATGTAATAAACATCAAGTTTCTAGTATATCTAGCAAATGTTTATTTATGTTGGATTCTTACAAAGAATTATTCATGTTGGTGACTAATGAGGTTGTCAAATAATATTTGCTTATCCTTCATAGTTAACTTCGTACTAAGGATCAAGGGAGCTAATGGAATGCAGGTGGATGCAGTTTAAACCAAGATAAGGCAAATACAATTGCAATAAGCAGTTGGGGTAGTCAACCTACTAAAAAGAGCTAACCTAATGCTTGGTTAACAAGGAAAATTTATGGCAGTATTCTAAACCTTGTCATTGGAATACAAGCCTGCATATAACTCTACACCATACAGCAACTGGTTTATATTTCTTTGGGCTGGAAAACGCAGACGATGCTAACAAGTGACAACTATTTCACTAAACTTTTCAGCAGATTATTGAAGGTATTGAACAATATATACTTATAATCAACATAAACTGTATTATCTCAAAATTAAACATTAATTTTATAGAACAACGAATTATAATTGTTGCTACTTAGTTTGAAATTGATGTCATTCATTTCATAAGCCACAATCTCCAAAACTTATGTTGCATTCTTGTAAAGAATTATTCATATTGATGAGTGACGAGGCTATCACCTTATATTTGCTTATCCTTCATCGTTAACTTCCTACCGAGGATCAAAGAAACTAATGGAATGCTAGTGGATTCAATTCAAACCAAGACAAGGCAAATACAATTGCCGTAAGTAGTTAGGGTAGTCAACCTGCTGAAAAGAGCCAACCTGATGTTTGGGAAAAAGGATAACCAACTGAAGATACTGGATCTTTTGGTGGTTCAGGTTCAAGTGCTCAGAAAAGCTATACTAATCCATGCATAGAGAAGGATAGCGGTGTTTTATGGACTCAACCTGAGAGCACTCTCGCCCTTGCTGTAGATTCTTGGAGCAAAGTAGCATCAAATGAGTGGGGTCGAAACAATGATACAAAAGAGAGCAGTGAATTGCAACATATATTTGACAAAAAAAGTTTAAACCACTATATAGTAAATACACAAAGCTTTCTATTCATCTAAACATAAAAAGAGTACAGCAAAACAACAACAAATGTAGTGCAACAATTTAATGTAAGAAAAGAACACACAATTTACATAATCACTTAACACATATTAAGCATCAACTTATGATTGAAGACCCTATAAATATTAGCCTAAAAATATAAATATCCTACCATAATGTACTTATACATAGTTGTTCTAGGACCTTTTATAAGTTCATTATAGCATTACATCGACAAAATATGATGCATTGCAAATATTTCGCTTCAAATCGTTTTTTAGAGACAAATAGGTTAACTAGGGGAGCGCGTATGTAGCACGCGCCCCACCAACTAGTAATAATAAAGTTATGATACTATTAATTACAAGGGACACTTTATGAATGTACACCATTTTATTATTCAAATCTTTACGTTCTTGATCATGATTCTTGGGCACAAAAAGAGTCTTACAAGGCTTTGCATGCTCATCCCTAACTCCTTTGCAATCTTTGAATCATCCGCTCTAAAAGGTTTCTAAAGAGACACTCTCAACAAAGAGCCAAATCTCTTCACCAGAGTACTATCCCAGGAACATCGACACGTTTATTCGTACCATGCCCCCATCTACGCAATAAAAACAAACCATGAGCATATGTTCATACTTAACTACGATAAAACATAATTTATCTCCCCGAAGCTTCAACTGCACACAATCTTTCATAAGCTCACGAACATATTGGATTTAGCCACCTCCAAAAACTCCCAGATCTTATTCCCAAGAAATTTTGCATTCGCATCATTTCTACGCCCCTTAAAAGGAATATAAAAAATCTAGCTTAAATTGGAAGCTTAAACATCATAATATCCAATGGCGTATCAACCTTATCCATGTCTTCAAGAAGGAGAGGAAATTTATCAAAGTGCCAAGGTTGATCCATAACTATTTTTTGCCTATCTCTCCAATGGAAGAACTGGAATTGATAGAGATTCCTCCCAATGTTTGTAATGTCAACACCATTTTTGAAAGGCCATATACTTTTTCATCATGGAAATAAATGCAGAAGGATTTGGAGTGCGATGCGTCCACAACTTTCCAATGAGACCCAACGTAATTCTATCATTATCATTCTCTTTATTCTCACTGTCCTCCACCCACTCAATCCCTTCCTCTTAATCCTTCAAAGGACCCTCCTGAGACTTATCACCACCCTCACCGTTCATGGATCCAAGAACGGATCGATCCTCAATCACATAGTGCACTAATTCACAGAATAAATGGAGTACTTTGGATATTTTTTGTTGATGATTAAAAAGTTGACTCTTAAAACTTTTATTCTTTTAAGACTATTAAAAACTTTTGCTTTGATTGAAACTAATTTGAGGAATTTAAAGTAAAATCATTGATATTGTGGTTGAGAATTGAGATAGATCAGATAATAGTCTTCTTTGAACTTGCCATGATTTATTAAGGACTCAAGATATCAAATTTATGTCATGTTGAGATTTGATTCAAATAAGTTAGTTATTATTAAGGATTGTTTGGAATAATGTTGAGACAGTTAGAATATTTTTAGGAGTGTTTTACTTAGTGGAGTTAGTGTGTAAGTGGGTTGCTAAAATTCAGTTTATAAAGTAGTGGTTTCATTATTTTTAGTTTAAGTCAGTTATTTCTTATTACTATAAAAAGAGTCTGGTTGTACTTGTTTTAATAAAATCAATGAGAATTAAAAAGTTCAGCCATATTTTTTACTCTCTTTGCATGCTACGGTGGTATCAGAAGATTTACCAGGTTGTGGTCCACCATCCACATCCCTTTTTTAACCGAAAAAAAGAAATTCAAACAAAAAATTCTCAAAAGCAAAACAAAAACCCAAAAAGCAACAAGTGCTTCTTCACCTTCCGTTCTCACACCTGTAACCTAGACACTTTAAGAGCCAAAACATGGCCAGTACTCATGCAAATTCATCATCTCGTCCATTCCTTCCAGTGTTCAAAGGTGACAAATATCTTAAAATTCTCGAAAATTATTGTCATATTCTTAAAATTAAGTGTTAAGTTGCATTTTTAGCGGTTTCGAACGATTTTGGGCACTTTCGCGCGTAAAATAGCTTAACTTGGTTTGTTATGCACGAAACTTGGCACACAATACAATTTGGTATATATTATTGTTTTGAAGTTGTTAGAATCGAAAATAATTGTCATATGCTTGAAATAAAGTGTTAAGTTCCGTTTTTAACGGTTTTGAAGGATTTTTGGCACTTCCGCGCGTAAAATAGCTTAAACTTGGTTTGTTATGCACGAAACTTGGCACACAACACTATTTGCTATATATTATTGTGTTGAAGTTGTTAGAATCGAAAATAATTGTCATATGCTTGAAATAAAGTGTTAAGTTCCGTTTTTAACGGTTTTGAAGGATTTTTGGCACTTTCGCGCGTAAAACAGCTTAAACCTTGTTTGTTATGCAAGAAACTTGGCACACAACACTATTTGGTATATGTTATTGTGTTGAAGTAGTTAGAATCGAATATAATTGTCATATGCTTGAAATTAAGTGTTAAGTTGCGTTTTTAACGATTTTGAAGGATTTTTTGCATTTTCGCGCGTAAAATAGCTTAAACCTTGTTTGTTATGCATGAAACTTGGTACACAACACTATTTGGTATATATTATTGTGTTGTAGTGGTTCGAATCTAAAATAATTGTCATATCCTTGAAATTAAGTGTTAAGTTGAGTTTTTAACGGTTTTGAAGCGTTTTTAATTTGGCACTAACATATATAATATTTTTTTCTTAGTGTTTTCAACAAAAAAATAGCATTCATTGCGGCTACTACGTTATTAAATTTATGGATGATATCGTAGAAGCCGTGAAGAAACTCGGGGTACAAAGTATTGATTCCGTAAGTATTTAGTTATTATGTTTTTAAATTATAATATTATATATATAAATCTAATATATTATATATATGTACTAACTTTTTCATAATTATTTATTTTAATACGTACATTATATACGACACTCCAAGGGAAACACGCGAATTGACGGATATGGAATTAAAAGTGAAAGATAAAGTGGCCGTGTTTATTTCTAATTTATTATGTTGGTAGATTATGTAATTCGTATAGTATTTATTAGGTGTATGCACATTACAATTAAATTATTTATGTATATTATATATATTATAATTTGGTGATAATTAATGTTGATTATCGATGGTTGATTATTGTTAAATATTTATTATTTTATAATTAGGATAATATATACAAATATCATTAAAACAAAAAAAAATTTAAAAAAAAAAACATAACATTGGCTACGGTTTTGGGCCTGTCGGCAGGCAATAATGTGCCCCAATATTGGCTTCTCAAAAGCACATTATTGGCTGCGGACAGGCCCAAAACCGCAGCCAATGAGTATAATTCTTGCTCGATTTGAAACAGTGAGAATGTTTCTTGCTTTAGCTGCTCAATTACAACTATCAGTCTATCAATTAGATGTAAAATCTGCATTCCTTAATGGTGAGTTAGAAGAGGTAGTTTATGTCTCACAACCTAAAGGTTTTATTGTTTCTGGCCAAGAAGAGAAGGTTTACAAGCTAAGGAAAGCTCTTTACGGACTGAAGCAAACCCCGCGTGCATGGTATAGTAGGATTGACTCCTTTTTTAAAGCAAGTGGGTTTACAAGAAGTGACAATGAACCCACTCTCTACTTCAAGAGGAAAGGTAATGGTGATTTTATTGTGGTTTGTCTTTATGTAGATGATATGATCTACATGGGTTCATCTCAAATTTTAGTTGATGAGTTCAAGTCTAGAATGATGAGTGAATTTGAAATGTCAGACTTGGGTTTATTAAGTTATTTCCTTGGGCTTGAGGTAAAACAAAGTGAAGGTGGAATTTTTGTGTGTCAAGAGAAATATGCTACTGATTTGTTAAAGAAATTTCACATGAGCAATTGTGAAGTAGCATCGACACCTATGAACGTAAATGAAAAGCTGCGACGTGAAGATGGTACTAACTATGCTGATGGGAGATTTTACAGGAGCATGGTTGGTGGGTTAAACTACCTTACACACACAAGGCCCGATATTGCTTTTTCTGTGAGTGTAGTATCAACATATATGCATAATCCGACTAGACAACATCTTGGTGAAACTCGTAGGATACTCCATTATGTAGCTGGAACTTTGAAATTCGGAATCTTGTATACTAAAGTACCCGATTTCAGATTGGTAGGCTTCACAGATAGTGATTGGACAGGGTGCATTGATGATCGAAAGAGTACCTCTGGAAATATTTTCAGCTTTGGTTCGGGAGTTGTAACTTGGAGTTCAAAGAAGCAAGATACAGTGGCATTATCTTCAGCCGAAGCAGAGTATGTAGCAGCTTCTGCAGCAACAAAGCAAGCGTTATGGCTCAAGAAACTTCTAAAAGACTTTCAATTTCAGCATGAAGGAGCGACTGTGATACATTGTGATAGCAGGTCAGCTATTGAAATGGCAAAGAACCCAGCTTTCCATGGTAGAACAAAACACATAGATGTTCAACATCACTTCATACGCAAGCTAGTTGCAGATCGCAAGATAGTACTGCAATTTTGTAGAACAAACTTGCAAACTGCAGACATATTTACAAAGTCGCTTCCGGAAGCTAAGCATCAATTTTTTACTTCTCAATTAGGAGTGAGTAATTTTGAATCAAGGGGAAATGTTGAGATTTGATTCAAATAAGTTAGTTATTATTAAGGATTGTTTGGAATAATGTTGAGACAGTTAGAATATTTTTAGGAGTGTTTTACTTAGTGGAGTTAGTGTGTAAGTGGGTTGCTAAAATTCAGTTTATAAAGTAGTGGTTTCATTATTTTTAGTTTAAGTCAGTTATTTCTTATTACTAAAAAAAGAGTCTGGTTGTACTTGTTTAATCAAATCAATGAGAATTAAAAAGTTCACCCATATTCTTTACTCTCTTTGCATGCTACATGTCAAAATCTCAAATAAGCGTACGTATTCCATGAGTGTATATGTATAAATGCGATGTTTTATTAATTAATTATACTGAATACCAAATAATTTGTTGATAGTTTGTTAAGATCAGCCGCATCATTCGATTTATCGTGAGATTGATGTACTCTTAGCTTTCAGGTGTGTGGTTAGTGGCTCTGGTCCACGTAGTAGTAGTCTTGAAAAAGCTTGTTTGGGAGGATTCATAGGAAAAGCTTAAAGTAGATGTTTTGAGCTGGGCTGTAAATACCATCAGTACTGGATTCAGGAGTTGTTACTTCTTTGGTGAGATTACTTTTTTCTTGCTATATATGATTATGTAATTTTATGGATTATGTTATGTTATGATTATGGGTGACTTATGTTCACCAAGTAATTAAGACATGATTAAACTAATTAATCATCAAAATTAGTAAAGGTAAGAAGAGGACAATTCATATCACATGTTTGTGATTTGGTTTGTTGGGAATCCAAAAGGCAAGATTGTATGGGTTCTAATCTTTACATGTGAAGGCCAAGAATGGAAGTTTTTGAGTCCTAGGATTAAGGCAATGGGTTTTGGAGATCGTGGGAAGCATGAATAAGGACAGTCAAGCAATGAAGAAAGTCAAAACAACACCCCTGCAGGTCGCTCGACCTCACGCTCGATCGAGCCACAGGACGAGCCAAGCTTCTGTCCATTTCGTGAGCTGCTAGCTACTCCTTTCTTTTGTTTTGTGTATGCTGTCCTATCCTACCTAATATTGTGCCTTATTTTCTTTATAAATAACTTAGTCTTAGGCCTCAAATACAAGCACCAAAGTCTCATCATAGTGAGCTACTCTCTTGCTCAAGAATACTCCCCATTTGAGCTCCTCTCTTCCCACACTTAACTCCATTGTAATTCCTTCAAAGTTTGTATTTCTCCTTTAAAAACATATTAATATAATCCTAGGCTAGATGGTGGATGTAGCCCAAGATTGGTGAACCACCTGAAATCTTGGTCTTGATTATTTACTTATTTTTGCCATTCATCATTACATTGCATATTTGGTTCCTATACATTGATACAACACAAACACACACTTCAACCTTAATTTGTGATCCTTGAGTGAGGTGTTTACCTCCCCTTTCAATTGGTATCAGAGCCAAGGTTTATTTGAGGTTACTTGAGGAATTAGTGGTGGTCATTTGAAGTCCAAAATGTCAACCATGAAGTTAGACATTGAGAAGTTCGATAGGAACACAAATTTCAGTTTATGGCAAGTAAAGATGAAGGCGATATTGATTCAAAATGGTGTTCATAAGGCACTTGAAGGTGATGAGAGAAAGCCCATTGGTGTTAGTGAGGCTAAGTGGGAAGAGATGGATGCAAAAGCGTTATCCGCCATACAACTTTGCCTCTCCAATGAAGTTTTGAGTGAAGTTGTAAAGGAGGTGACTTCAAAAGGGATTTAGGAGAAGTTGGAATCACTCTACATGGCCAAGAGTGTTAACAACCGATTACGCATAAAGAGTAGATTATATGATCTCCGATTGCAAGAAGGTAAGCCCGTGAAACCTCATCTTGATGAGTTTTACTCTATAGTTTTGGATTTACAAAATATTGATGTTTCACATGATGATGAAGACTTGGCCATTCTCTTATTATGTTCGCTACCCCCTTCTTTTAAGCACTTTAGAGAAACCTTGTTATATGGTAGAGACACATTGTGTAGTGAGGATGTTAGAAAGGCCTTAGCACAAAAGGACCTTATGGATTCTCAATTTGCACAAAAGTTGTCCATTGAGTCTAATGAAGCTTTGTTTGTTAAGGATTCAAGTAGGAACAAGAGAAGTATGACTTGCAATTTTTGTAAAAAGAAAGGCCATCTTAAGAGAGATTGTTGGAAGTTAAAGTCCAAGCAATCCGATGATTTCAAGTCCAAAGGAACTAGCTCCGTCGAGGCTAGTTATGTTGAGGAAGAATATGATGTTGGTGCTCTTGTTGTCACTAGAGAGTACAAGGGTGGTGATTCTTGGGTATTGGATACGGGATGTTCATGCCATATGACTTCTAACTCTAATTTCTTCTCAACTTATCAAAAGGTTGAGGGAAGAAATGTCACTATGGCAATGAGGCTAGTTGTCCGATAGTTGGTATAGGTGATGTTAGAATCATTATGTTTGATGGTGTTGTGAGAACATTAACCGATGTCCTTCATGTTCCAAGTTTGAATAGGCACTTAATTTCCCTTGGTACTTTTGATAAAGAAGGTTTTGTGTACATTGGTGAAGGTGGAGTTATGAAGGTTGAAAAGGGTCACAAGGTGTTCTTAAAAGGATCCATTGATGATGATGGCTTGTATAAGCTAATTGGTTCAACCTTAATTAGTTCGGTTTGTGATGCTACTACCTCGACCAAGCCTTGTGATCACTAGTGGAAAAAACCTTATTGGCTGCGGTTTTTGGGCCACCAAAGGCTGCGGTTTTGGACCCCAGCACTTGTGGTAGCAGCTGATAGCTTAAAAGAAAGGCTGCGGTTAAAAAACGCAGCAGATAAAAAACTTAAAGGCTGCGGATTTTGGAAGGAGGTATTGGCTGCGGTCAAACACAAAAACCGCAGCCTTTATTGAATTTTTTTTTGCCCAAATTTTTTTCCTATTAATTGCTGCGTATAATTAAAACCGTAGCAAATGTATAGCAGCAAATGAAGTTTTTTCCACTAGTGGATGTTGATACTTCTTTTGATAGCAAGAATGTAATTCCAATATCCTCCAGCAAGTCCATGGGTTGTATAGACTTGGTTGGTAATTAATCATACTCTTTTGTAAGCCCTTAGAGGGCATTGCAGTACATGTGCTTTTGTATATTGTTGTGCACATGTTTTTTGAGTATGTTGCTAGCTAGAGATTTTTGTGAGTATTGTTGGATGATCTTTGAAGGTGATGTTGACTTGGAAAACACAAGTCAAGGTGGAGATTGTTATGATTATGGGTGACTTATGTTCACCAAGTAATTAAGACATGATTAAACTAATTAATCATCAAAATTAGTAAAGGTAAGAAGAGGACAATTCATATCACATGTTTGTGATTTGGTTTGTTGAGAATCCAAAAAGCAAGATTGTATGGGTTCTAATCTTTACATGTGAAGGCCAAGAATGGAAGTTTTTCAGTCCTAGGATTAAGGCAATGGGTTTTGGAGCCGTGGGAAGAATGAATAAGGAAAGTCAAGCAATGAAGAAAGTCAGAGAAACATCCCTGCAGGTCGCTCGATCGAGCCACAGGTCTAGCCAAGATTCTGTCCATTTCGTGAGCTGCTGGCTGCTCCTTTCTTTTGTTTTGTGTATACTGTCCTATCCTACCTAATATTGTGCCTTATTTTCTTTATCGATAACTTAGTCTTAGGCCTCAAATACAAGCACCAAAGTCTCATTATAGTGAGCTACTCTCTTGCTCAAGAATACTCCCCATTTGAGCTCCTCTCTTCTCACACTTAACTCCATTGTAATTCCTTCAAAGTTTGTATTTCTCCTATAAACACATATTAATATAATCCTAGGCTAGATGGTGGATGTAGCCCAAGATTGGTGAACCACCTTAAATCTTTGTCTTAATTATTTACTTATTTTTGTCAGTCATCATTACATTGCATATTTGGTTCCTATACATTGATACAACACAAACACACACTTCAACCTTAATTTGTGATCCTTGAGTGAGGTGTTTACCTCCCCTTTCATGTTATTCTTAGGAAAGCCATAACAAGTAAGAATTGTTTATTACTATTTCGTATTATTCATGTGCAATTGATGTTGTTGCAAGGAGTTGTTGCGGGCTGTCAATGTGCAATTGTTGTTTCGAGTAGTGTTGCACCAGTTTCAGCGCAACACGAGGTGTATTGGGAGGTCTTAGTTGCTATGTATAGTCTTAGTGTTAGTTATAGTGTGCAATTATCTTGCTCTTCTTTGTCAAGAGTTGTATAGCTTTAACTTATAAGAGTTGTCGAGCTTTATAGTGTCCAATTTTTCATTCTACTTTTCCTTTGATCACATTACAATAAAAATTATCTATGTTATATTTGAAGATCAGTAAAACAACGAAATTTAGGGTTTTAATGTGTTTTCTGTATATATTAATCACTTAATACAGCCTATATATACAAGGAGTACCAGACGCTAATTACAGAAATAAGAATATTCTAAATATACTCTACATAAAATAGGAAATAAGAATAAAATCAAAATATTTGTTTCCACACTCCCCCTCAAGTTAGGTAGTGGGATCACCGATGCTTAACTTGCATAGTGTTTCATTGAAGACTTTTGACGCCACAACTTTAGTGAGAATATCTGCTAATTGATCTTTGGATCTGACAAAAGGTAGGCTGATAATACTGTTTTCTAGCTTCTCTTGGATAAAGTGCCTATCGATCTCAACGTGCTTAGTTCGATCGTGTTGGACCGGATTCTCTGAGATGTTGATGGCTGCTTTATTATCACAGTATAGAAGAGATGCCTGTGTTTGATGACAATTAAGTTCATTTAGAAGCTTTCTGATCCATAAAATCTCCGTGACCCCTTTAGCTATTCCTCGAAACTCAGCTTCGGCATTGGACAAAGCAACTACTTTCTGCTTCTTACAATTCCAAGTAACTAGATTACCCCCTACAAGAGTAAAGTAACCTGAGGAAGACTTCCTGTCGTCACGATCCCCAGCCCAATCTGCATCAGTGTACCCAATCAGATCAATGTGCTCATTTTTCCTGTAGAGAATTCCTTTGATGCTCGTCCCCTTCAAGTATCTCAAGATTCTCATAACAGCTAGCAGCTGCCAAGTGTTCCTCCTGAGGTCGATGCATAAACTTGCTTACAACCCCTACTGCATAAGTAATGTCTGGTCTAGTGTGAGACATGTAGATCAACTTCCCTACTAACCTTTGGTAACGATCTTGATCTGTCATTTCTGCCCCTTCAACTATTTAAAGACCGTGGTTAGTAACTATAGGTGTTTCTGCGGGTTTACAATCCATCATCCCGGCTTCAGCTAGGAGATCCAGAATATACTTCCTTTGGTTGATGAATATCCCCTTCTTAGATCTTAAGACTTCTATCCCAAGGAAAATTTTCAGGTTCCCCAAGTCCTTCACTTCAAATTCTAGAAATAGTTGCCTTTTGAGTAGGGATGGCAATTCAGTCCGAATCCGACTCTAGTCCAATTTGATCCGAGGAAAATAATTCGATCCGAGTCCGAGGAAAAAGTCATCCGACTCCGACTCCGACATCACGATCCGAGTCCGAGTTAGAGACGGACCGGAGTTGGACCTTATTAAAAATCCGAGACTCCGACCCGACTCCGACCCTGAAGGACATCCGACTTTGAATTTGACTTTTGCACTAATATTTTGTTTCCTTTAAAACTCTAAATGTGACTAATTCAAGCTCTCTCTCATACTAATTGTAATTTTCGATTTTGGAAAACTACTTGGTACTTTTATTTAGAATAATGAATCAAAAGAAATTAAATACGCCTAATTAAAATACGAGAAAATTTTGTTAAATTTTAGTAGTAGAATTATTTCTCTTGTTAAAATTGAATTCAAATTAAAGTACATATTTTTTTGTTAAATTGTATTTGAAAAATATATTTTGTAACTTTATATGCTTTAAAATCAATACTACAATATTACAACGATACTGTTTGATAATAATCCGACTCTACATCCGACTCCGTTGGAGATCCGAGAGTCCGAGTCGGGGCAAACTTGGAGTATGCATAATCCGACTCCGAGTGGAGGTGGACTGAAAACAAAAGTCCGACTATTATCCGGAGCAAAGTCGGAGTATGTATAATCCGAGCCGAGTCCGACCCATTATCATCCCTACTTTTGAGCTCATCAATCTCCTTTGTATCGTTCCCAGTAATCACCATATCATCAACATAGAAAACAAGAGATGTAATCCGATCCCCTCTCTTCTTGAGAAACATGAGTGATCTGAGTTACTTTGTCTATACCCAAATCTCTTCATAGCTGCCGTGAATCTCTCAAACCAAGCTTTGGGCACTAGTGGAAAAAAGTCTATTGGCTGCGGTTTTAAGGTCACCAAAGGCTGCGGTTTTAGACCCCAGCACTTGTAGTAGCAGCCATGGTTATCAAAATCGCGATCTGGATCGTAGGATCGTACGATCCTACGATCCAGATCGGTGCCAGCGACTAGAATCGTGCACAGGAGCGGAATCAGTCAGGATCGTGCATAGGATCGGTAGGATCGGTGGGATCGGTGGTGGAATCGGTCAGAATCGTGTAGGATCGTGGGCAGGATCGTTAGGATCAGCTAGGATCGTTAGTAGGATCATAGAATCGGTCAAAACAACTAATTAATTTTTTTTTTGCTAGTACCTTTGTTCTTTTTTGCTTACTAAGGTTTATTATTATATCCTTGTGTGTATGAGCTTAAAAATATATATTATGTGTTGTGTATATCTTATATATAGATTCTCATTTCATTAAGAATAGAGAAAAAAACGACATTAAACAAGTAAGATATGTATGTATTTTAAAATTAAAGAAAAATCCTAAGAAAATGTATGAGTTTTAAGAAAATTAAGGCAAAACAATAAACATACACATATTATAACTTGTTAATTCTGCAAATTTGTAGGATCGTCCGATCCTACGATCCAATCCTACGATCCGATCCCACAAGTTGATTTCGATCCTACGTAGAATCCCGATTCTGACAACCTTGGTAGCAGCTAATATCTTGAAAGAAAGGCTGCGGTCAAAAAACGCAGCAAAAAAAAATTAAAGGCTGCGATTTTTGGGCAAAACCGCAGCCAATAGTGCATTTTTGAAAAATCAAAAATGCACTGCGGTTTTGCCCAAAAACCGCAGCCTTTAATGTTTTTTTTTTTTCAAAAAAAAATAAAGTATAATAAAAAATTAACAATAATTGATTTAACAACCGCTTCCTGTTTCAATCACTTTAATTAATTGATTAACAACAATAAACCTTCAACAATTTATATACAACAACAATAAACCATCAACAATTTATTCAAAAAAAATAAAGTATAATAAAAAATTAACAATTGATTGTTATACGCAGCACGTAGAGCACGAACAACTGAATCAGATGGAAAATAGGATGATTGATACAACTGTCTGTAGGTTTAAAACTCACGAGGTAGCAGGGGCAGTAGTTGCTGGTTCTGGAGCAGCTTGCGTCCTTAAAAGCAAAAAGCCACTTGTAAGTAGAGTGAAATAGTAATAAAGATAGCGTATCATACCATGCTATCATCTTGGCTATATGTGTTTGATGATATATGTGTTTGATGATGCAATATAGTCCTTCAACATAAATAATAAACAAAACAAATTAATAAATAATGTTTTTGTCATTTATCCTATTAAAATAGCGGAATATTTAAAAGACATTAAAAATTGTTGAAAGTGTGTTTGCATAACAAGTATAGTCTGGCCATGAAAACAAAATGATAAAATACATTAATAATATCTAAGAAACTCATCAACATGGTGTTAACAGTTCATGAAAACAAAATGATAAATACAAGTCAATTATATGAGCCTTCTTCCACTGTCATCAACATGATGTATTGTGCACATGTTTTTTGATAATATCAAAGAAATTCATTCACATGAGAAATTAATTAGGCACAAACATAAATACATATAATCAGACCTCACTAAGTAAATTCTGCCATAGCAGTTCATATACATTATTTGCAAAGTAGTAATTTAATTTTGAGTACAAATTCTTAGTGTTAACAGTTCATATACATTATTTGCAAAGTATTAACAGTCCATAACCGTTCACTAAGCAGAGAAATTAATTAGACCCAAAAATTAATTTTATGTAAATAATATTAGCTGTGGTCAAGCCTGAGGCTAAAGCTGCTCCAGCTGAGTAAAATGTAGCCTCTGAGACAGCACTAATAGGAGCAAAACACAACAACAAGAGCAACACAACACGACAGCAAGAGCAGCACAAGTTTATACAAGACATTTTTTAATGTCCCACTACTGAAGCGTACACAATAACAAGAAACCAGTAGGAGGGTAGAGAGATCATGGAAGCCAAGGCTAAATAATCACTAAGCATAGATAGGAATGAAGGCATGAAAAACAAAATAATTGAGCAAAAGGAGCAGCAAACAAAAATAAAAATTATATTATGCAACTTAATTTAGAAAGTTTCTTACTAAAAATTGATACCCACGTTAATGAAGACTTGTCGACATATACAAC
Source organism: Amaranthus cruentus (assembly GCA_019425755.1). Taxonomy (NCBI): domain Eukaryota; kingdom Viridiplantae; phylum Streptophyta; class Magnoliopsida; order Caryophyllales; family Amaranthaceae; genus Amaranthus; species Amaranthus cruentus. Next base: position 4,561,812 of record CM033464.1, read on the forward strand.
TAACCACATAACACAGCTGCATATACAGACATTTGCAAACATTTACAACTAATTAATTAACTACAGACCACACAAGCAATTAGCCAATTAACTACAGCTGCATATATTGAACTAAATGTAATATTGTACAAAAATGTGTATAGATTTCCAGTAGTTAGCCAAGTAAAATCAGACTATCAGTATCTTAAAGAGATTATATCTGAGAAGCCCCAACTTTACCAGAATTCATAAAGCATATTGTTGAGATGTTGAGATGTTTAACTCATTTGCAAATTCCTAACTTCTTTGCATATTTCCAGCTAATGCAACCAATCCAACAATGCTACAATTTTGATGTTGTGGGCTTCAATTGGATTGCGTCAATAGCCACTACCGAGCTTGAAGCCACCGAGCTTGGGCTTCAACATCCCTGCAGTTGCCAAACTGGTTTTAAACTCCAAAACTCAGAAATTTTAATTAAGTACAACATAATTAATTTAACCTTATTTCTATCTTAGATTAATACATATTTGTGGTTTACTCCTTAATCATCTAGTATGCTTTGGCTTTTGTAAAATCAATAGTAACAAATCAGAAATCAGCACTACAATGACTTGGTTCTTAATGGCAGGTATCTAATTACTTCTGTTCCACCCTAATCTTCTCAGGCACCCAACATCATAAACAAGTAGCACTACATATCATCACAATTATTGATTAAATGACTGCGTAATCAACAACAAAACCGAAAATTAAAGAAAACTCATGTAATTGATTAATTGCTTTTTGATAGAAACCAAAAATCATCTAATATACCAATTGCTTTTAATAGAACAAAGAGAAGCAATTAGTCAATTAGCAAATGAAAAAATAAACTCCTCATCATCACGCATAAAAAAATTCAGAAAAAGGAACAATATCCACGAATCTATGTATGAAAATAACAAAATCAATATCAATATCAAAATGAAAAGCAAAGAAACAAAAATCAAAGAAAAAGAAAGTAAACAATCAAACAAAATGTATAAACAATCTAGGTTAGCCTGATAAGGAAACCGAAATCAAAATTTGAAATAATAAATTCAAAGAAACCGGAAGAAAAATATCAAAATCATAGAAACATAAACTTTTTATTAGCCTAAAACATGCATAAATAGTGTTTTTTAAACAATCTAGGTTAAACCCAGAATTAAAAACGAAAGTATGGATCAAAAAACAAACCAATTCCAAAGACCAAGTTTAAAGGTATCAGATTTCTTGTAAGAACAAGGACCAAAATTTTCAATTTTCCATTGAGCAAGTCTTGAGATTGTCTCAACTTTGGTATCCCCCATTTTCTCTCTATTTGACTGTTGTAGTGCTGAAGTAAGCTCTCGAATCAGAGTCAGAGTTTTTATTAGGGTTTTCGAGAAGGAAGATAGAGATTAGAGAAGGAAGATAGAGTTGGATCACTATTGTAGTGGAGATCGTCGATGAAAACTCCTTCATCGCAGAAGATCGATGAAGAACAACGCAAAATTCTTATTAGGGTTTTTGAGAAGGAAGAACGCACCACGAAATATATGTTTCTAAAACGCTTAAATGCTGCGGTCCAGCTAAAAAACCGCAACCATTGACATATCTTTTTGGCCCATTTTTAAAACGCTTAAAGGTTGTGATCAAGCTTAAAAACCGCAGCCATTGTCTTTTTTTTTTTGTCAATTTTTTTTTCCTATTAAATGTTGCGTATGTATAAAACCGCAGCAAATGTATAGCAGTAGATACATTTTTTTCCACTAGTGGGGGGACTACTTTAGACCATACAATGCCTTTTTGAGCCTACATCCTTCCCCTTGACTATATCCCCCTGAAAACCCTGGTGGGGTTTCATATAAACTTCTTCTTGAATTTCCCCATGTAGGAAAGCGTTTTTCACGTCGAACTGGTACAAAGGCCAATCCTTATTAGCCGCTATGGAGAACAGAACTCGAATAGTATCAATCTTAGCTACAGGTGAAAAAGTCTCCGAGTAGTCTACCCCATATGTCTGAGTATATCCTTTAGCAACCAGACGAGCCTTATATCTCTCAATAGTCCCATCAGCATGATATTTGACTGAAAAGACCCACCTGCATCCTACTGTTTTCTTTCCCTCTAGAAGAATACACCTTTCCCATATTCTGTTCTTCTGAAGAGTAACGATTTCTTCCTCCATTGTCTTTTTTCACTTTGGGTCACAAAGAGCTTCTTCAGTAGTTCTCAGAAGGGAACTAGAATAGAAAGCAGCATTAAAGGCAACAACTGTCTGAGATAACCGTTCATCATTGCCTTTACCGATGGGATAATGGGACCTCTGAGATTCAAACTCTGGATCATACCTCCGGGGGGGCATAACTCGTGTGCTTCTAGGCGGTAGTTCATATTTCCTGGTAACATCACCAGTACTAGCCACCACAATATCATCATTAGGTATAGAAGGATCAGGGTCGATAATTACCTCTTGCTCTGGTGGAGGATGCTCGGGAACTGGAATGTCCTGAGGAGTATAATTTATTTTGTATGGGGTCATAGCATCGATATCCCTTCCGAGTTACCCCATATCCCAAGAAAACACACTTGACAGCCCGTGGTTCGAATTTGGTCCGGACCCTTTAAGAAAGGTGAACGTAAACTACACATCCAAAGATACGAGGAGGAAGGGAATCAGAAGAGGGTAGAGGAAGGAAGGTGTTAAAAGTGGCAAGAGGTATTTTAAATTGTAGGGATTTTGTGGGAAGACGGTTGGTTAGGTAGGTGGTAGTGGCAATGGCTTCAGGCCAGAACCGAGCTGGCATGCGGGCTTCAAACATGAGAGCTCGAGATATCTCAAGAAGGGTACGGTTTTTCCGTTCTGCCACCCCATTTTGTTGTGGAGTATCGGGACATGTAGTTTGATGGATGATGCCATGTTCAAGGGTAAATTGTGGCATATTACGGGACATATATTCACCACCATTATCAGATCAGAGGATTCGAAGACGAGTATGAAATTGAGTCACAATCATATTATAAAACGTAACAAAAACATCAAAGACCTCAGACTTGTGTTTCAAGAAATACATCCAACACATACAAGTACAATCATCAATAAATAAAACAAAATATGAGAAACCATGAGAGTTTATGTCCGGAGCTGGACCCCATACATCAGAATGAACAAGAGAAAAAGGTTTAGTAGATCGAGTTTTGCTAGGAAAATACGAATGTTTATGGCTTTTGGCCAATACACAAGTCTCACAGTCCAAAGTCTTATTACAATCAGAAAAGGCTGGAAAAAGACGTTTTACGTAACCTAGAGATGGGTGACCTAAACGTCTATGCCAAGTCCACAATTGGTGATCAGGAGTACCGTGAGCAAGCATGGAACAAATAGTTTGAATCAGCTCATCCACATAATATAGTCCGTCTCGTTCAGTATCATGCCCAATTATCGTCCCCATCCGAGCTTCCTGCACAATACAACCATCAGAAGTCAGGAAAACAGTACAGTTTAACTCTTTGGTTAGCTGACTAACAGATAAAAGTTTATGAGATAAACTAGGAATTAACAAGCAATTTTTAATATGAAGAGAGGACGTAATATCAATAGGTCTAGCTTGACCAACCGATACATGTTTCCCGTTGGCTGTCTGGATATGAGTACGGGCAGTGGGTTGAAGGGATAAAAGGTCATGTGGGTCATAGGTCATAGTATTCGTGGCCCCTCAATCAAATATCCACTGGGTATTATTTTTGTGGCTAAGGAAACTTGTTGAAATGGGATTGGGTTTATTTATTGGGCTCAAAGAAGATTATGAAAGAGTAGATTGGGTGTTAATGGGCTGGAGTGATTGGGCTTGGGTAGGTTCCTGTTTTGTGGGAATTTGGGTAGGGTTAATTTGGATAAGGGAGCCGGTTTGGTGGGGTTTTAGGGTTTGGCTTGGGGTATAAATATAGGTATTAAGAAAGTTTTCATCTTCCTCCCCCAAGGGTGCGGCTGTTTCTCTCTCTACTTGTCCTCTCTCTTTTTTTTCTCTCTCTACTGGTTCGACTTGTGTTACTGTTTCTCCTTCTCTCTTCTCGTCACAGCCCACCCCTTTACCTGAATAAGTATGTGATGACGGTGGCTCAGCAGTAGTGAGGTGGGCCTTGTCGCCGGTCCGGCTTGCCGGTACCTTGGTGGCGGCTCGCCTCCTCTGAAAATCATCCCACCACTCAGGGTAGCCAACAATTTCGAAGCAACTCTCCTTAGTGTGCTTGGAACCTCCATAGTGACAACATCGAAGTTTTCTCCGGTCCTCCTCTTCTCGGCTTCTTTGGGGATGTTTGCTTTGCATGGCTAGCCCTGAGCCAATCTCTGAGGGACCCGATCCTAATGATGAGACGCCATTCATAATACTCCGGCGTGAAATCTCCCTGCGAACTGTGGTATACACCTTCTCGACGGTAGGTAAGGGGTTATTGTTAAGAAGAACCCTTCTCTCCTTGTCCAGATCTCCATTGAGGCCAGTAAGAAACTGATAAAGTCTCTGTCTTTGTATGTGTTTATTAAATTTAGTAATGTCCTTTGGGCATGACATTGGATTCGGCATCCTTCGATCTTTTTCCTTCCATAAACCAATGAGTTTGCTATAGTAAATTTCGACTGAGTCATTGCCTTGGGTCAAAGTTGCTGCCTTCGGACTCAGATCATAGATCTGGAGTTCGTCTCTCCCATGACTCAAAAGATTTTGCGATACCCTGCCATAGATTTTGGGCAGTCGTATAGTCTAAAAAATGATTGACTATATCTGCATATATATTATCTATAATCCATCATATCACCATGGCGTCTTTCTGTTCCCATTAAGCATATTCTGGATCTGTCATTGGTGGAGGAGCGTCTGTGATATGCTTGAGACGCCCTCGACCACTGATGGCCACGTGCATTAATTTGCACCATTTCATATAGTTGTGGTAAGTCAGCTTTTCAGAGACCCGAACGTTGGTTGGACCCTCTGTAAAGCTGGTGTTTTTGTTTAATTTTTGAAACATTTGAAACATCTGTTGCAACTGTTCCATTGAGATGATTTACTTTGATTCATTTGTGGTTTCTTCCATTGCAGGTACGTTGGGTAAACGATGAGTACCTTAAATGGTTTATGGGTTTTTTCCCGGATCTGAACCCTAAGGCTCTAATACCATGAAGATAAGTAAAACAGCGAAATTTAGGGTTTTAATGTGTTTTCTGCATATATTAATCACTTAATACAACCTATATATACAAGGAGTACCAGACGCTAATTACAGAAATAAGAATATTCTAAATATACTCTACATAAAATAGGAAATAAGAATAATATCAAAATATTTGTTTCCACAATATTTAATAAAAATATACTCTTGTTTATTCTAATAAGTTGTTTTATTTGGGACTTGTTTATTATTTTTATTTAATTTATATCATTTAAAAACGTAATAATAAAAATATTATTTATATAATGACTATTATCAAAATAGGTTATTTGTATCCCTGATTCAAACAAATGATACGAATAACAGGTTATTTGTATCGTTTGTTTGAAACCAGAAATACAAATAACAAGTAATGTGTATCATTTGTTTGAAACCAAAGATACAAATAACTTGTTATTTATATCGTGTTTTCCAAACGATACAAATAACATATTATTTGTATTGTTTGTTTGAACCAAAGATACAATTATATAAATAACTATTATTTGTATCTTTGATTTTCAAATGATATATGTAATGTATTATTTGTGACCCTCTTATTAGTAGTTGTCTTATTACTAACCCTCAATATAAGATACAAATAAGATTAAAACCAAGATATAAATAAGGATTTTTCTACTAATGTTTTCCCACCAAAGAATCCTCTTCATCTGCCTCACCAGTTTCAATGGAGACACTTAGATGACCTAAAGAACGTGACATAGAGCGCACACCATCTCCATAGCGAAGACCCAAACCCAACAAAAGGAAAAAACATTAGTAGAAACCTACTTAGAAAATCAAGAGAGATAGAAGAGAGATAAACTAGAGAAATTGTAAAACAAAAAAAAGAGTTGTTTACTTGGAAAGTGAAATCGGATCACAATTTTAACAACCTTACTTTCAGATGATGTAAGTTGATTATTAGTCTGGAAAGAAAAAAGTTTGAAACTATACAAATCTTCTAATATAATTACATTTTTGCCTACATTTAGACAAAATGTCGTTCATATAGTTCATAGTCTCTTAACTTTTGATTTTGCTATGATTTACATTTTCTTTATTTTGATGCTTTTTCTAGCCTTGCTTTAATGAATAATTTCATTCAAAAGGTCATTTATACTTTTCATTTTATTCACATATTTTTTCAATCTAGTTGTGTTATCTCATTATAACATTATCAATTTAGATAACTATTATTTGTAAAGAACTCCAAAAGGAGCAAGAATATAAACCAAATTGGAATAAATACAATTAGGAGTATAAATGTACAATATATAACTCAACGGGAAAACACAGATTGTGAATACAAGAATCATACATGAATTTAGTTTCCCTTTGTTTTTCGGCTAAATCAACTAAGATATGACATTAATTTCTATCTACCGACCTTACAATCCCAAATTATGTAATCTAATTTAATTATATCCATCTGTCGCTATATCATTGGCCAAAATCTTTGCCACTGAGCTTCTCAAACTAAGATACCAGACACTTCTAATCATGGATACATAAAAACAAAACCAGATTCAATGGTTCACAGTGCCAGTACACAAACTTATGAGATCCATCAATGTAGAGTACAATGTATCCAAAGACAAATGGCCGAGAAACCGCCTTGAAGAAAACTCACCGTCTGTTAGATCTGACTGACGTTTTCGCTCCTCAGTAGACCTGTCCTCCACCGTCAGCCACCAGGAGATACATCCCTGTTCATCATCCGGATCCACATGCGCAACCAAGCTCAGCGTGTCAACTTGCTCAAGCTCAAAGGAAAGGCGAAGAAAATCATGGCTAGTTTTTATCCCCACCAACAAGGCCTCCTCATGAAGCCAGCAAATGATCTTATTAGCTATCTGTCATTCATATCAACGACAACCTCAGAAAAAAATTGCTGACTTTTTGCATCTAGAAGGGGAGGGGAGGGAGGGCGGATTCACACTTGGCTATAAATATTGCATGTAAAATTAAGAATAGCTGATGAAAAATAATCGAACGTTTATAAGACAGAAAATGTTACCTGCAACAGAAGCACCATTGGGAGATCTACCAAATCACAATTGAATGTATTCTTGGATCCAATTGCCTCGGGATCACCTTCAAACAAACCAGCAACATTAGGGACACCTTCTCCTTCAATGCATATGCAATCATCTTTCACTACCACCCTAGTCTGAAACAGTAATTTGTTAAATTTAATTTGATCTTCATCTGATTTCCATGCCTGAGTCTCTGCATTTAGTATAGCTTCGGAAAATCTCACAAACAACGCCCAAGAAGAACTACGTGAGTGCCAAGTAGGTTGTGATATTAGCTGGAGATAGGGAAGCTTGGTAGCCTTATTGATACAAGTAAAGACACAAGAAAAAAGACATAAAGAATCAGAAACAAGTTCTTTTTATCATCCACAATAACTGCGTAATAAAGTCAAAACTAGTCAATACCAGGTTTTCCAGCTCCCTTAGAACTTTCCCTGCAAAGATTCGGTGAGCCAGAGAAAGGCAGAAATGATTTACAAGACCCACAGCATCATTCGCCTGATGATTAGTCTGAACCCTACCAGGCAATGTCAGATTGTGCTTCACCTTTGCAAATATTTCTTCATGGAAAAGCTGTTGCAGATATATTTCATAAGTGATGTGACTGGGGTGTCCAGGAATAAGATCAACATCTTGCCCGATTTCCATTAGGCTTGAACTATTAGATAAATCTTCAACATTCTGAGCATCACAGCCATTTTTTCCCTTATCTTCATGATTGTAGGGCACTAGTGAAATGAATATTGATACTCCTGGTTTTATACTCATTTCCAAATAGTTTTCCCGTATTCCAGTCACATTGATACCCAAAGAAGGGTTGAAGGATTCACGGCTCACCAACTCAAATACCTATCAACAGTAACATGGCAAATTAAAAAGGCAGAACATGATCAGCACTCAAAAGGCTTCCATAAAAAGGGGCTAATGTAACTAGTACGCACCTACCTGTTCATAAAATATTGCCCTATGGACATTGCAAAGAACTGTATGTGTTTCTCGTATACGATCATCATCGCTTTGAGAATCCTTCTTAGCTTCACTTAAAGATTGTTTATCTGTATCTAAGCTCATTTTCTCATATCCTTCTGGACCAACCCTAGAATGAGAAGGCAGAAAGCCAAATCGGAAAGATCGACCAGAGCTTTTAGGTAAATTCACAGACAACATGCCAGATGAATCATGGTCCACACGGACCAAAGAAAACGCAGGGGCTCGGGCAGCAACAGGTTCATGCATTGTATTGTTAAAAAGATCAATCAAGAAACCATCGCTACTAGGAGCATTAGCAGCCAAACGATGCCATTTGACTTTCCAGTTTTGCTGCAAACTGTCAGCTTGTTAGATAAAAGGGCGAATATTATACTATTGAAAAAAAGAAAAGCAGTGAAGTAAATCCCTTTAGACATGCAAATTTGTAGACACTGAAGCACTTAAACGTATGTAAACATAAAACTAAATGAATTTTAGTCAGTATGTATGTATAATAAGTCCAGAAAGAAGGTGGTAATCATAAGTAAAATTAATAAATGTAGCAATCAAACAATGAAATGGGATGGTTATTATATTGTTCCTTTGACCAGTAGACCCAGAAAGAAAAAAAAAACAAACGGAAACAAAGTAGGATAACCAAAACATGAAAAGTTGTTGAAGCTAAACACCTCGTGGCTCATGAGGAGAAAAAGCGAAATGAAGAAAAAAAGTGTCAACAAAGATTATATGGGAGAGTGTAACAGTAATTGAAGTAATAATGGAGGAGAATATTGCTTCATCAAAATAGACTTTAACAGGAAATACGTCCAAGTTAGATCAAGAAAGGGACAACATCTACTTTTTTGCACTCACCGAATGAGAGCACCATAAAATCTTGCTTCCTTAGCAATTTGATGTTCCAAGGATTTGGCCGACTGCTTAAAGTACTTGCTAAGATGCTGCAAGTCAAGCAAAGGAAAAGAACCATGCAAGCCAAGATTAAAAAATATACTATTAGCGTTTAGAAGACAAGTTTATGTTAAGTTATTAACTGTATTTTGCAGACTCCAAGGTATAATAATGAAGACAAACTCCTGAGATAAATACTTTTAATAAAGAAAGGAAAGGATTTAAGCACTAAATTTACACCAAAGCAAGTTGTTGAAATTTGAACTGGTGAGTTTCAAAATAAATAAAAGATCATTGTAATACCGGTAACTATGAAGATTAAAAAAATACTATCAGCGACGAGTTTATGTTAAGTTATAAACTGTATTTTGCAGACTCCAAGATAGAACAATGATGACAAACGCCTGAGATAAATACTTTATATAAAGAACAGGAAAGGATTTAAGCCTTAAATTTAAACCAAAGCAAGCTGTTGAAATTTGAACTGATGAGTTTCAAAATAAATAAAAGAAGATCATCGTAATACCCGGTAACTCTGAAGCTTAGTTGCAGCACACACAGCAAGGTCAGAAAGGACTTCATTGGGTAATGGTTTTGGCCTATTCATGTGAGCCACTGCAACAGCGTCATTAGCTTCAACCTAAGCATTAACCCTTGTATATCAGCACTATTACAAAGCAATTTACAGATGGAGCACCTTTTATTCAAGTTTTTGAGGAAACAATGAAAAAAAGTTTTACAGACATGCAGGACAAACATCCTATCCCCAGCAACAATGCAATCCTAGCAAACTGCAGATATCATCCACAGATCACAAGCACTTAAATGTCAAATCAAAGGAAATCAAAACTAAACAAGGAAAAGCAATACACTACAAATTTCAGAAACTAAAAGAAAAAAGGAAAAAAAAGGCTTGTACCCACAAGGTTGATTTTAAGATGCATTAATGTGCTCAAGTCAAATCAAAAATTTGTTTGGGGCAATTTGGAAAATCCAAATAAAATTGCCACGAATAGCAAATAAACTTTCCTATGCATATGATACCTTAACCAAAACCCTACACAATTGTCCAAATCTCTGTAAGTATACGTCACCAATTGCTAGAGTGCACAACTATAATGACATCAACAATGTTAACTATATAAAAATTATAAATATCGAGCGTTGAACAATCATTGAGTCAATGTCAAACGATTTCCAAATCCATCTCCTTAGAAACAGGGTAAGAGTAGATAGCCCATACCAACGAACAAAAATGTGGATTTCAAGCAAAACCAATATTGTCGAATATATTTATTAAAAACTAGAAAAGTGAACATATTTACTGTTGGAGAATCCCATTCGCATCTCAACCTAAAATCAATCACTTCAATAAATGGGCTTGGTTTCTTAAGTTTTAAGCAAAGTATTATAGATTCAAAACAAACATTTACTCACATATTTTGCCAAGTTTTAGTAAACTATGATGTCCGAACTTCATTACGTATATTAACTTCCTTTAGTTTATTGCAGTCTATTTATGCATTGTTTTAATAGTTTAAGTTTTTAGGAGTTGTTGTCCGAACTTCATTACGTATATTATCATTTAGTGAGCTGTTGTGTTGTGATCTTAAGGCAAAGACTTGATTATTTCTAAAGCCAATAAACCATAAGCACTTAGAATTGAGGACAATTCTTTTCTAAGGAGGGATTGAACCATGTATGGTTCGGGACTTGATTCAAGGTGTTGTGAACTAACATTGCAGCTGCTGATCAAGAGAACAAAGGCGCAATAGTAATATAAATATTGTAATTGATAGTCGATTACTTTTTTGTTTGTAAAATAAACTCCAAATGTTGGAGTAGTTATTAGTCACATGTGCTAATTGTATTAAAAAAGTCATGTGCTAGTCATGTGATTAGTTTCTTATGTTTGCCTATATAAGAAGGCAACTACTCATTGTAAAATTTAGCTTTTGATGATTAATAAACAAATACTTCTAAGAAATTAGAATTCAAGAGAGGAAGTTTCTCTTTCAAAGGGAAAATGCAAGAGCATTTCCTATTCTATCTTCTTGTCTTTGTGAGTGAAAGCAAAGAGAGATCATAGGCAAGTATCCACCAAGATCAAAGTGAGTGAATCTTTCTTTCGTTTTGAGAGTTGGAGGGCATTGGCTTGAAGGTGAGTGAGGCTTGCTTAGAGTCTTGTCCAAGATCAGTCCAAATCTGATCATATCTTTGTTCATGTCTAAGAGTTTTTGAAGGGTCTAATCTTAATTCCGCATACAACCCAATTTGGCCTTTTTTTCGGGTCCAACTTGGTGCAACTTGGTACCAGAGCCATAAGTCCTTGTGGGGTGAAGATTTCAAATGGTTTTGATGAGAAACAATAGCCAAAAGTCGCAAAAACGAAAGGGTACAGAATCTGTCTGAAACTGACAGAATTTGGGGTCGAAAACAGAAGCGTTTTGGAGATCGTAATGTTATCTTTATTCAAAACTGTTTTTATGGGGTATGCCTTATTGAGTTAGCAAACTTTTAGAGTTGAATTATTGGAATTGGTTGAGTAGGGAAGGAGATATGCATTTTTCTTTGCAACCTGCCCAAAAGTGACCGAATCTGGGCAGCTTGGTAAGTTCTCTTCAAAAACCTATCAAGATCCTTGTATTTTGCACCCATCTTTCACCAACTTATCAAAAGGTATCCCACAAACATTAGAACATATCATTTGTTCATCATTTCATCTTTTTTGTAGCTTTCTTGAATGACCCTTTGATTGCTTATTTTGCAAATGTACAGGAGGGTTGTTTTTCTTTGCCTTCTGTGTATCCTTCATTTCTCCTTCGTTTGAAGGGCTTTTTCATTGTTTCTTTTTTTCATTTTGCTTCTTTTTGAGTCTAGTTTTTTGTGGGTTATTTTTTTTAGTCCTTGGATTTGTGAAAAAAAAGATATGCCTATTTGTTTGACCAAGGTCACAGAACACAATCAGATTGCATGTTTGGAGGAATGTTTGAATTGTGATCAAACTAAGTCACATTTTTGAGTGTTTTCAATTGGAGATGTTTGTAGACATATGTAAATTTGTTGTCACCAAATTTCATCAATAATGGAAGTGATTTGGTCGGGTTTACAGTAGCAAACATTTCATACAGTGTTCTGAAAATTGTTCTGTATGGTTCTGTTTTTTTTTGTGCACAAAATTTCCCAAAACTTTTTTTCGTTTCTTTCTTTCTTTTCTCACACATATTGAGCCTTAGAAGATGAAATCATCAAAATTAAACAAGATGAAGTATATATCATTTGATGAAATAGAACATGCATTAGAGGATAAAATCAAGCTACAATCATTAAAGAATGAGGAAGCAATGTTTAAAGAGTTAAAGGAGAATAGTGAACAACATGGGGATTGGATGCAAGTTGATATTTGGCATGAACAATTGAGGAATGTATGGTATCAAATGTATGAATTGGAGATGGAAATGTGGCTTTCTTATGAAAAGAGGGCATTTCAGAAAAAGTTACAAAAGCAATATGGTGACTCAAAATTGGCGATGGTTTATGAGTATGATCCTTATGCTAATCCGCCTAAGATTAAATTTGAGATCCTTTCCAAACATATTGAGGAACAAACTAAAGGTACATCATTGGTTCCTTCTCATGATGATATTCAAGAATCAAATAATGAAGTAGTTGTTGATGAACCTTGTGGTGAGATTGTTAAAGATCTTGATGAGGTTGTTGAGACAACTTGCGTGGAGGATGTTGGTTCTATACTAGGGTGCTTAGAAGTGGTTGATTCTCATCCAAGATTGGAGGTCGGTTTACAAATAGAACCAACAAAGAAGCACGAGTTTGTGAATATTGTTAATTTCTTTGATTTTGTTCATGATAGTCGATTTGTTGAGTTTCACCCTACGAAAATTCGAGGTCGAATTTTTTCTAAGACGGAGATAATGAAACAAGTTGAAAAGAGTCTTGGTAATGCAAGCAAGCTAATCTTCTTGGTAAGCTTGTTTAATATATGGGTTTGGTTCATCATCCAAATTCGTGTTGGAGCATTCATCCATACATGCTGGGTGAATATGGGTAACATTATTTCACGATCTTGATTCAAAGGTTGTGGCTTTGTTATTATCATTTAGTGAGCTGTTGTGTTGTGATCTTAAGGCAAAGACTTGATTGTTTCTAAAGCCAATAAACCATAAGCACTTAGAATTGAGGACAATTCTTTTCTAAGAAGGAGGGATTGAACCATGTATGGTTCGGGACTTGATTCAAATTGAACCATGTATAGTTCGGGACTTGATTCAAGGTGTTGTGAACTAACATTGCAGCTGCTGATCAAGAGAACAAAGGCGCAATAGTAATATAAATATTGTAATTGATAGTCGTTTATTTTTTGTTTGTAAAATAAACTCCAAATGTTAGAGTAGTTATTAGTCACATGTGCTAATTGTATCAAAAAAGCCATGTGCTAGTCATGTGATTAGTTTCTTATGTTTGCCTATATAAGAAGGCAACTACTCATTGTAAAATTTAGCTTTTGATGATTAATAAACAAATACTTCTAAGAAATTAGAATTCAAGAGAGGGAGTTTCTCTTTCAAAAGGAAAGTGCAAGAGCATTTCCTATTCTATCTTCTTGTCTTTGTGAGTGAAAGCAAAGAAAGATCATAGGCAAGTATCCACCAAGATCAAAGTGAGTGAATCTTTCTTTCGTTTTGAGAGTTGGAGGGCATTGGCTTGAAGGTGAGTGAGGCTTGCTTAGAGTCTTGTCCAAGATCAGTCCAAATCTGATCATATCTTTGTTCATGTCTAAGAGTTTTTGAAGGGTCTAATCTTAATTCCGCATACAACCCAATTTGGCCTTTTTTTCGGGTCCACCTTGGTGCAGCATCTAACTACAACGATAACATTCTTGAACACCCTGGTCTCCGTTTTTATGTAATCTCTCTTAAGCATTCCTCTTAAGCAATAAATCAAGCTAAACTTATACTCCTCAATAATCAAATGAGTAAATTTCACTCGGGTGGCCTGGGATTTTGGCAAATTTGAGAGTGGTGGCTCGAGGTTTTAATAATTTCACATAGCTGGCTTATAACTCTAAAGTTGGATGAAACACAGTTTTGGGCTTGGCCACTAGAAATTGTGATTTATTACAATGCTTTGCTCATATTTAATATCTTTTAAAGACAAAAGTCATTAACCTTTGTGATAAGTGCAACTATTTGCACTTATCCTTGCTATTTTTATGCTCCTTATATGAAGTTTTAGTGAGATTTAGGTATGATATTAGTGATTTGATGTAATTTTGTCACATAAGCTTTGAATTGTGTTTGATGTAATATATGAGGCGAAATTGGAGTTTTTGTTAGGTCCCAGGGAGATAAAAGGGTGAAGGCTTGTCCAAATAGCCTAATACCCCTAGAATATGTGAAGAGATCGTTGCTCGTTTGAAGATGTTTCACAGTGTAGATGGGCAAAAGTGAAAAGTGTGGAAAAGTGCTTAAAAGACAAAAATTTTGAGGTGAAATTTGATACATGCTCACTCTTTTGGTCATGACTTTTAATAGAGAGATCATATTAAAGCAAGGTCTGCGGCATTGGAAAGTAGACTTCAAGAGCTTTCCAACGGTATATTATATGTCAATATCCGACAACCGAGCAAGAAATGACGGCCATTCAAAGTTCGTCAGTCAGACCCAAAGCAACGACTTGCTGCTCCAAAGCGACGACTCGGTGCTTTTCTGTCAGAATGCAGTTTTGAAGGTTTTTCTTCCTAATGTTTGGAGCCACTATATAAAGTGGCAGTTAATTTTAGATTTGATTCAGTTTTCAATTTTGATTTATGTAATTTTCCTTTGAACTTTTAGTTTCCATTAAAGTTTCTTTTGTTGATCACCATTGCTACAGTTTTAGATTTGTCTTTCACCTTTATTCACTATTTGCTACATGTTCTTCATTAATATGCATAGTGAGTAGTTTTCTTATCTAGGGTTAGGGCATAATCCGTAATTCAAAGCATGGATTGATATTTTATCGATTGATATTTTATCGATTGATTGTGTGCGATTTGAGTCTATAATTAAACATACGCTTAATAAATCTCGATTTAAACATCTTTATTAACCTTTTCAATAAAACGGAAATTTGAAATTAGGATTAACTTAGGATTGAGATATATTTAAGTTAAGTTCCTTCTAGTTTAACCAATAGAACGGAAGTTTGAGGATTAATACTAGTTGGTCTTAAGTCGAGATTAATCAATAGAGCGAAAGTTTGAGATTAATTAGATCACGTTCAACTATGCCGATGACTCAATTTCATACAATCATACGAGTAATAGATTCCATGTTAGAATTTGGTGACGCCCGACACCCTAGAGTTTGCCTTATCATTGTTATCATACCCTTGTTATTATTTGCATTAGTTTATTTGCACCTTAGAACTAGAATCCAACTACACATTTTGTTTAACCCATGTCTTAGTGATCATAAAGCATACGATTTGAATTAGCTTGCCACTTTGTGTTCGACCCGCAGCTACACGTACACCGTACGCTTGCGGTATATGAAATTTGTCCGATCAAGTTTTTGTTGCCATTAGGGGGAGATAAGGGAATTAAGTATATTGGGATTTTTTTTTGGAAGTAATGTACGTCATTGAGAGTTTGATGCTTCATAGAGCTTTTCCCTAGTTCATATTCAATTTTCAGTCATTTATTAGTAATTTTACTTCACTGTCATTGTTTATTTAGTATTAACAAGATCTTGCTTGTTAAAATAGAGTCTTTAATCTTATAATTGATTATAAGACTTCTGAATATCTTATAAAGGATATTGATACGGATGAATATCAAATGTTGGATTTAATGGGGGACCTTGGACTTTTTTGGGGCCTTGAGCGACAACAAAACAATAAGTTCTTAAAATACAAATAATGTGCTCTTTTAAGTGACAATTGATTTACTAATTTTATGAATTACCAAGAAAATAAAATAAGTTAAAGATATCTTTACTTATTTAACTAAACATGATGATAATAAGTGAATAAAGATACTAAATTATATCCACCTGCCAATAACCTAAAAACAAATGACTAGTCATTAACAGATTCAGGAATGACCATTAATTATGAAAAATCATAGTTATTTATTATATTATATTTTGTCATCTATGTAAAAATATTCTAGCTCTTTTTTAATATCTAAATAAAAATTAAATATATCAAAAAAATTTGGGCCCTCAAAATAACTAGGTCCTGAGCTAATGGCTGAACCAAAAGATTGAGCTAATGGTTGAGATAAATAGTGTCAATGAACCAACTCAACCAAAAGATTAGCTAATGGTTGAGGCATCGGAATATGTTATATACTTTAACACGCCCCCTTACATGAGAGCCTTTGGGCAAGAATTGTTGATTCAAGGGTGTTGAGATTCGAACCTGTGACCTTTTGTTACGTTGACTCTGATACCATGTCTATGAACCAACTTAACCAAAAGCTCAAATTTATGGTTGCGGCCCCAAAATATGTTATATAATCCGACAAATAGTGATAGTACTTAGCAATGTTTGACCAACTTGCTTATACTAATCGGATCAAATTGAGGATTGAGGATGGTGACGTTGAGTCTTTATTGCACAATTAAGCACTGTAGTCTTTTTGTATGATGGCGAAGATGTTTTTGTCTTTTGATTCAAAGACTATATTTTATTATGCTTATAATTTTCATATTGATACAAGCAATATTTAGAATATTCAAATTTTGTCTTTTGGCTGGGTAAATTTTTTGAGACTTGTTTGTAAGTTTGCTAAATTTTAGTTTTTGAAATGTCCTTTCTGAATGTTTACTTGGGCTTCTTAGGTTTCAATATTATTTCTATTATACATTAGTTTTGGTTACTCAAGTTTCAAATGGGAATACTTCTCTAAATATACTCATGATTAATGTTAAAATTGTCTTTTTAAGATTAAAAATGTGGAATTCTGGTGATAGTCACGAAACTCTAATTTCCGATGGCCAAACTGCGTTTCATCCATTGTTAGAGCCATAGGCCACCTATGTGAAATTATGAAAACCTCGGGCCACTGCTCTAAAATTTGCCAAAAACTTAAGCCACCAGAGTGAAATTTACTCTAATCAAATTCTTAATAGCCGCTCATACTTTACATCAACCAATGTCGTTCAGGAAAACCTAAAGTTCTCCCGCAAAACCCAAAACTCGCAATTAAATTGTCTCAACTAATTAGATCATAACATCAACAAAAAAATCCAAATTCGAAAAAACTTACAGTATTAATGAGATCAATGATAACAGATAATTCTTGATGAGCTGATTGCAAATTTTCGATCAACCCTTGCCATGTTGAGGCCGCAGATGCTTCCTTCGTCTTCTTGGGCTTCTTTGAATCTCTCTCCAACGCCCAAGCAAAGTCAATTCTTCGAATTAAATTTACTGTTTTTTCTTCGTAATCGAGTTCTCTGAAAAAATTTTAAAACTACATTCATCATATATATATAGTCCAAAATAAAATTAAGGTTTAGTCTAGACTGAAAGAAAAATACGGAGGGAAACGTTCAAGGCCGGATTCTTCAATGATATCGAGGCGTTTCACTGGGAGTTTGTCGAGAGAGATCTCCAGGTTTCCTCCGTTCGCCATTGTTGAGAGCTATCTCTAAAATTTTGTTGTTTTAGAGGTGACTTTTGGTTTGCAGTGGTGACGAGTGAGGAACTCAAGTTCAACTAAGCCCTAAATCTATATCTATATTCCCCTAAAAAACAAAAAAAAAAAGCCCCAAACCTATATTTATATCTATCCACAAATTTATGTGAGATATGCACCAAGATCAGGTCCTTCGGAATCACGATCTTGCCCACAATCAATTCCTTAAATTTCACGGAGAATGATTGAGTCTTTTTTCTACAATACCCACGACAAACAACCCAAGAAACCACTTCTTGGTTTTCCGATCAACACCTAGTCCAAGTGTATTGGTTTTCCTCTCCAATGGTTTGGACTCCACACCTTCTTCACTAAGTTTCACTCAATATAAAGGAAGGTATCCTCTTTGAATTGTTTCACAATCAAGAGTAGAGGAAGTGTTTCACACTTTCATGGGATGGGTGATCTAAGAGACAAGGCAAAAACTAAGAGAACAACGAATCTAATTTTTCTTGCAAAAATGAAAAATGATCCAAGAATGTAAAAATGTAAAAAATGTAATGTCTTACAATGAGAAGACTAAGCCTATATATAGGCTTTGGCAAACAAACTAGTCGTTACAATAGGAAGTCTCACGGCCCATTATTAATCAAACACACGATCCATTATTAATCAAACACACAGCCCAAAACTAAACAACAATTCTATAGTTTTGACGTGACTATTTTGGGCTTCGTCTAATGTCGTGTTGCCTTAGTTTTTTTTTCATGGGCTTGAGAGTATCATTAGAACGGTTCTTGGCCCTTGATGGCGAGGTCCATGAGCTTGGATTAAACCATGGTTGGATGGGGGTACACATGGTTCAACTCCTCCTTCTTGGGGAAGAATTGACCTCAATTCTTGATGTTTCTCGTACAATTGTAGATCCCCTATGTTAAACGTGTTGGTGACATTAGTTCAACTTTGTAAGCATTGTCACCATGCTTGGCAATGATTGGGAATGGACCGGCTGCTCGCGGCATTAATTTGTTCTTTCTCAACTGTGGAAATCTGTCTTTCCTTAGATGAATCCAAACTAAGTCGCCAACCTCCAATGGTGATCTGCCTTTGTGTTTCCCTTCTGCCTTTTACTTGTATCTCTCATTAGCTTGGTTGATGTTATCTTGGATCACTTTATGCAACTTCATCATGTCTTTAGCGTGTTCTACTGCATCTTTTTCTTTCCTGTCATCATTATTAGTACAAATAAAAGAAATCGGTAGAAGTGGGTTTTCCCCATATACACTTTCAAAAGGTGAGTGTTTGGTGGCATAGCTAAGACTTCTATTGTGGGCAAACTCTGCTTGGCTAAGCTTTAAGTCCGAATCTCTAAGATTTGTGATTATTAGTGTCCTCGAGATGAATCCTGAAGTCTTATATGTTACTTTAGTTTGTCCATCAGTTTGAGGGTGATGGACTGTGTTGAAACGTAACTTGGTACCTAGCAGTCTCCACAAGGTTCTCCAGAAATGACTAGAGAATTTGTTATCCCAGTCAGATACAATCGTTCTTGGTACCCTATGCAACCTCACAATCTCTGCAAAGTATAACCTAGCTATGTGTGTAGCATCATCAACCTTAGTACAAGCAATGAAATGGGCCATCTGGGAAAATCTATCATTTACTACCACGATATGATCTTTCCTCATTTGTCTCCTAGGTAAGGCATAACGAAATTCATGTTTTTATGTTCCCAAGGTTTACTAACTATTCCAAAATGTTCCCTCAAACTTCCTTTACATACTCCTTTGGTCTTTATGAGATTAGGCCTATATGTGGATTTATCATGTAGGTTTGTTCTAGGAATCAAGTCTACTTGGTGCTCAATTCATCTAATAGATGGTGAATCCTTAGGAAGATCATCAGGGGCGTTCCTAATCATTAAATGAACAGGACTCCTTACAGGTGGTGGTGTAATCTTATGTGGAGGTAAGGGAATTAAGTCCTTAAGCTTTCCCTCATGTTTAATCGTATAGATGTTGGTAAACCCATTGTGTACGCTTTTCCTATCATACTGTCAAGGTCTTCTTAACAGTACGTGACAAGCACTCATCTCCAAACATCACAACGGATTTTATCTTTATAAGACCCTATGAGAAACCTGACTAAACATTGTTTACTCACTGATCCACTAGTATCGTTATCTAGCCACTTGAGTTTGTAGGGGTGTGGGTAAGGCTTGGTTTTTAACTTCAACTCATTAACTAAGTCTAAGCTCACACAATTGGATTCACTCCCTCCATCGATAATCAAATCACACACTTTATCCTTTATCGTACACTTAGTTTGGAAAACATTCTCCCTTTGGTGGTCCTCCTTCTCCCCAAGTGTAGCATGTAGGCTCCTCCTCACTATTAGATTATATTGTTCATCTTCAGGCATAACCCTTTCTCTTTCCTCCTCGGAGTCA
Source organism: Amaranthus cruentus (assembly GCA_019425755.1). Lineage (NCBI taxonomy): Eukaryota > Viridiplantae > Streptophyta > Magnoliopsida > Caryophyllales > Amaranthaceae > Amaranthus > Amaranthus cruentus. The sequence goes on from CM033464.1 coordinate 4,582,012, forward strand.
CTCTCTTCAGTGCTATGTTCATACCTAACCGATTTTCCTGAATCACTCACTCTATAGGTGTAACATTTGAGAAATTTATTCGGGAACTTAAATTAATAATAATAACAATAATAATAATAATAATAATAATAATAATAATAATAATAATAATAATAATAATAATAATAATAATAATAATAATAATAATTAAAAAAAATATAAAGCAAATAACCCCCCAAACCTCTTCAAACCCAGTACACCAAAACCTTTCTTTTTCTCTTTCCTTTTCGTGTAAACCCATAAACACCCACACACTTTCTTCTTCCTCTCACACCCCAAAACCCAGTAACATTGCAGATTTTCGAAAGGCCATGAATAGAAACCGATCATGTATATTCTTCCTCTTTCCTTCTTGCTTTGATTTTCAAATTAAATAGCAAACCCTAATCTGAGTATTTGAATCGAACAATCAAACAATTTCTCTAATTGTTTTTTTTGATGATTCTTTGAAAGCAACACTCATGGATTATTGCTATTCTTTTCGTTGAATTTCAAAGTCAACAGCCCCGTAATTTACTCGTCTGATTCTTCGAATTAGCCTTCCTTTCTTGGATTCATTACTGCCGAAAAGGATGAAGCCAAATTCAATTTTTTTTGCCTTTATTTGGGTGCCTCTGATTCCTACCGTCATTGATTGAGCTAGTATATAATTCTATTTCTTTTGTTTTTTTTAGTTGACAAATTCATGATATCTTGCTTTCATATATTCTTATTATTATATTGGAACATTCCTTTTCTTTTCATATGTTATTTCATTAGTTTATTGTTCTCAATAATTATATTTACCATAAGCTTAATTGATTGTTTCAAGATTAGGTGGATACCTGTTGATTTAATTATAGGTGTAGATCTTGTGTGGATGGTATCAATTTAATGGAAGTTGAGATCATGAATTTGATTAATGTTGAATAATTAGATGTTCATGAAAGAATTAGATGTTGATGATTAGATATGTAGGACAAAATCTTGGTTTGACCTTTAGACATAGGAGGAGATGTAATTTGTTATTAGTAAGTAGAATCGAACACACGCTCGTGACGTTATGTTTCTGTTATGCTTCAGGATATGACTACGTGACGAGCCCTTTTAGTCAGCTGCAGTGAACCGGTCTCGACTCCTTAAAGCAACGTTGTTGGTGAGTAGTTACAGTCCCTAAAAAGGGTCTGGCCAGACTACTGATTTGAAAATGTTTCTTTATCAAATTGTTTTGAATTGATGATTATTGATGATGAATTGGTTATGAATGATTATGATATGGTCAATGGATCGGGCTCACGAGCTGGTCATTGACGGAGTAGAGGGAAAACCTCCCTTACTCCCTATATTTAAGGTGAATTGTCATTCAAATATTGACTAGCCTCACCCAAGAGTGACATAGCCTTAGAGCGATAGGTGTTCCTCTCACTATAGACTCACATGGCTACATAGATCTGGAGCCGATGTTGTTTTTAAGCCCATGTTTTGAATTACTATGTTTTGTTGTTTTGGATTGTTACTTCTCATTCAGTTTAATTTGACCCCCTGTTGTCTCCATCTTCTAGATTGTTTACAGATCGGAACCGGTCAGGAATGATGGGTTTACGGAGTTATTTAAAGTTCCAAGGTCGTTGTATTGAGCTGAGCACGTTAGAATTGATAGTTTTATATTAGGCTTTGGCAAATGTATAGTAGACTAGACTGTATTGGTTATGTTAGACTTTTATAAAGACTTTTGTGATTTGTTTAAGTTTTAGTTAGATGTTTGGTTTGAGAATTAAGGTTGTTCCCGTTAAAGGCGGTTCCTTTATTCAAGTTTTGAAAGTGTGATTTGAGATCTTTGGGTTAGTAAACCCTGATGACTGTCTTCATGGTAAATTCGGGTTTTAAAAGCGTATCGAGCCGATTTCGCCTTTGATTAACCCCAAAGGATTAGTTCACCTAGCGGGCATCTCTTAGGAATTTAAAAAAAGCTGATATGGGGGACTTAGATGATAAATTTTAAAAAGTAGGAAATAGGTAAATATGATTATGGAATTAATAGGTATTTGATTATTGGTTTTCTTAGAAATTTTAAATTGAAGTTAAGGATTAAAATTTTAAAAGGGGAAAGCGTTTTAAGGTTGCTCGTCCCCAAAAAAGATTTTAAGCGAAGTGTTTGAAGTGTTTTGAAGATCTACATTTTTTTTTAGGTTTTTCCTTTTGTTTTATGTTTTATAAATAGAATAGTTTTAATTCTAAATTATATTTTCACCTTTTTTTTTTTGTCCTAACAACTTTTTTTACGACCCTACCCGAAGATGGGGTTTTTTTTAAATAAAATGTTTTGTTAAAAATAGTTTTTAAACATGATTTAAAAGGGATTTATAAAAATCCAAAAAGTCTTGTAAAAAAGAAAGACATTGTTTTTTGGTCTATATGGGATATAATTTCTTGTTTTTTGAAATATGAATTTTTAAATTTGGGACCTTTCATAATTATGTTTATTTATTTTAAAAATTTTAAAGATTAAATTTAGAGTTATTAAAAGATCATGATTATTTTAAAGAATGAAAAAGTTTTTTTTGTTTGGTTAGGGAAAAAATTGACAGAAGATGGGTTCACTCGTTAACTTGAGGTTTTGTTAAGAATGATATGATTATATTATTTTACGGAAAATAATGGATTTCATTAAGGTAATTTAAAAGACTGGGGTTGGGAAATTTTTTGTTTGAAATGTTTTTCTTCAAAGATTTATGTTTAAAACCTTGGGTTAAGATAATTCGAGGAACGAAGTGTATTGGATTATCGTATAATGGATATACGTAGAATTAGACTTGAGGCTTAGCTTTTTATTGACCATCCTTGAGGAATATGTTTATATTAAGAAGAATATGATTAGAAGTGCCTTATGAAAGTTTGGATGCAATGAAATTTGAAATTTAACAACTTTTATTTGTTTACGACTAATCGTGTTCAGAAAATAAATTGGAACTGATCATGAAAGTGAGACTTTTATTGGAGGAAAAATTTTATATGGCTTGAATATTAATGGACTTAGGATCTATTTATGATGCTTTGTGATGTTGTATTGTGACGTAGAGAGGTAGGAGAGTTGTCATCTATATCTTAGGGTTTATTCAATATCTTAGGATTGTTTTACTAAAGGTTTGTGCTGGAGTCAAAATTATGAAGTAGGAATTTCTTTCGGCTTGAATGTAGTTATATATTGAAGATGAGATAAGTAACAATTTATAGTTTGAGAATTAAGATGGTTAACGTTTGATAAGGACAAGTTTTGGAGTTGTATGATGTTCTTATTCAGAGTTGTGTACATTAGTTGCCTACGGTAGAAGTAGCTTCTAGCCTCGTTTTACCAGCTTTCATCAAGCGAGCGCAAGACACGTCCTGTATCTCAGCGAAGGCAGTACACCAAAGATGACTCACGCGTTCTTTAGCTCGAGCAGCTCAATTGTGACGACACCTTGGGGTACGAGGAGACACCTGTTTAGAATTTAGATATGATGACGCGCAATACACGTTGAGGTAGTGTAGCACTTGTGAAGTGCGATGGTCTAACCACGTTATCAAGGAAGTCGCATGGAAGACAAAGGATGCCACGAGATGTGACTATCTTTAGCTGTTTGCTCTTATATCTGTTATCGTTATTATTGCTATAGCTGTTACATCTCCTTAGATTTGAGAGGTAAGTTTGACGACAGACTTTATTTTAAGTTGGGTAGGAACCTAACATTTTGGGGAATGCTAGCACTTAGTCAGGTCTTGGTAGAAGTCTTAATTTTTTGTTAGTTAACACAGTTTTATGAGTTGTGCATAATAGGATTATACTTAAGATGTTATTTAGTTGAGATTTTGGGATTAAGTAAACTTCGAGGACGAAGTTCATTTAAGTTGGGTAGAATATATCATTTGAGAAATTTATTCGAGAACTTAAATTATCAATAATAATAATAATAATAATAATAATAATAATAATAATAATAATAATAATAATAATAATTAAAAAAAAATATAAAGCAAATAACCCCCCAAACAACTTCAAACCCATTACACCAAAACCTTTCTTTTTCTCTTTCCTTTTCGTGTAAACCCATAAACACCCACACACTTTCTTCTTCCTCTCACACCCGAAAACCCAGTAACATTGCAGATTTTCGAAAGGCCATGAATAGAAACCAATCATGTATATTCTTCCTCTTTCCTTCTTGCTTTGATTTTCAAATTAAACAGCAAACCCTAATCTGAGTATTTGAATCGAACAATCAAACAAAAACTCTAATTGTTTTTTTTTATGTTTCTTTGAAAGCAACACTCATGGATTATTGCTATTCTTTTCATTGAATTTCAAACTCAACAGCCCCGTAATTTACTCGTCTGATTCTTCGAATTAGCGTTCCTTTCTTGGATTCATTACTGCCGAAAAGGATGAAGCCAAATTCAATTTTTTTGCCTTTAATTAATTAGGCAACAAAATCCTTATTTGGGTGCCTCTGATTCCTACCGTCATTGATTGAGGTAGTATATAATTTTATTTCTTTTGTTTTTTTTAGTTGACAAATTCATGATATCTTGCTTTCATATATTCTTATTATTATATTGGAACATTCCTTTTCTTTTCATATGTTATTTCATTAGTTTATTGTTCTCAATAATTATATCTACCATAAGCTTAATTGATTGTTTCAAGATTAGGTGGATACCTGTGGATTTAATTGTAGGTGTGGATCTTGTGTGGATGGTATATCTATTGGAAGTTGAGATCATGAATTTGATTAATGTTGAATAATTAGATGTTCATGAAAGAATTAGAAGTTTCTTGTAGAAATAATAATTGTTGGGAGTTAATAATTATTTTTCTTAAATGGGTTGGCTTGACATTCTTGGATGGTTTTTAAATTCTTGCGAGTATTCTATATTTTTGGGTTTAAATGTAAGTACCGTGTTTATTGGAAATATAAAGAGAATTTTGGAGATGGGTATCTTTGAAGGATTATGAATCGATCCGGATCACAATTATAAAAGGTTGTGTTTCAATATGCACAATTCTTTGATGATTAGATATGTAGGAGAAAATCTTGGTTTGACCTTTAGACATAAGAGGAGATGTAATTTGTTATTAGTAAGTAGAATCGAACACACGCTCGTGACGTTATGTTACTGTTATGCTTCAGGATACGACTACGTGACGAGCCCTTTTAGTCAGCTGCAGTGAACCGGTCTCGACTCCTTGAAGCAACGTTGTTGGTGAGTAGTAACAGTCCCTAAAAAGGGCCTGGCCAGACTACTTATTTGAAAATGTTTCTTTATCAAATTGTTTTGAATTGATGATTATTGATGATGAACTGGTTATGAATGATCAATGGATCGGGCTCACGAACTGGTCATTGACGGAGTAGAGGGAAAACCTCCCTTGGTTTAAAGTACTCCACTGAAGGTATAATTGATGTTTTTAGTTGTTAGGTACGTACTTTCTCCTCAAGTGCTTCTTCAATTTATCCCAAGTTTCAATCTTAGCCCTATCGTCTCTTCTTCTTTGTTTTTGAAGGCCTTCTAACCATATAGCGGCTAATTTGGTTAGTTTAATTTTGGCTAGCATGTATTGTCTCTCGGGTGTAGTGCTTTTATACTCAAAGTAGCTATCCAAACTTGCTTCCCACTCAATATACACCTCCGGTTTGTTAGATTGTCCATCAAATTCATTAATGTCTATCCTCACCGTTCGGTCTTCTTGATCCTCATTGTGGTTTACGGGTGGTCTCTCTGGGGTCTCTACTCTAGTTTGGGCTAATAATTGGGTCACCCTATACAAAGTCTCCTTGGTAGCCTCTAACCTAGCGTCCATGTTTCTAAGACTCAACAGTTAGATACCAGCACAACAGTGTTCAGAGTAAACAGAGATACGAAAAAACAATATCAAAAGACATAGAAAACAGAAGACGGATAACAAAAGAACAAATGAAACCCAAAAAACCAATGATATTAATAGAATATGAAAAACAGAGAATAGTCAATCGCAAAAGAAACAAATATCAAGAATAACAAAAATAAAACGAATGACAAGAATAAAACGAAAATAATAAACGAAAAAACCAGAATTAAGAAAACGGAGAAAAAAAACCGAAATAAGAAACGAAAATCTGAATTAAGAAACGAAATAAAACAGAATAATGTGCACGAAAAGAAAAATCTGATTCTTGGTTTTTTTATATTATTTTTTAATATTTTTCGTCTTTTATATTTTTGTTCCTAATTCTTATGTATACTAAAAATCAAGAATTAACAATTGAAGACATGCATAGCCATTTTTTTGAAGAACAAAAAATCTGTATATATGAAACAACAAAATCACAAAAAAAAATCAACACTCTTTGGACATGATGCGATTTTTCATGAATTTCAATTAACACTTGAATTTATTCTTTCAAAACTCACTAGTGGAAAAAATCACATTTGCTGCGCAACATCTCCTGCAGTTTTATTAATACGCAGCACATAATGAAAAGAAAAAATAGCTCAAAAAAAAAAAATAACAAAGGCTGTGGTTGTTGACTAAAACCGCAGCAAATAACAAATTAGGTCAAAAAAAAACAAAGGCTGCGGTTTTCCCTTAACCGCAACAAATAATATTGGCTCAAAAAAAGAAAAGATTAATGGCTGCGGTTTGCCCTAATAAAAGCAGAAAATACTAAATGAACATTTTGCCTACTGTACATTATAATGTCTATTTTTTTCTAATTGCCTACTGTTTTCACAAAGCTACTGTTTTCATTTTGCCTACGAAATCCATACTCTTGCTCTTCTTCTTCTTCCCTAACATTAACCCACGAAAACCACTTGTTCTTGTTCTTCTAGACCCACAAAATTTAGGGCTTATTTAGTTCTTGTTCTTCAAGCTTTCAAGGTATAATATTGATTTTGTTTCATTGTGTTTTAGGGCTTAGTTATTTATTTAAGTATTTTTTTTTTGTACTAATTTTTTTTTGTTTTACATTGTAGAGGTTACACTCATCTAAACCCACAAAATTTCAAGGTATTATTTTGATTTTAAGTTTTCAAGTTCATTGTGTTTTAGGGCTTAATTATTTATGTATTTTTTTTTAAAATAGAATTGATGAAGTTGGGTTATACATGAATTGATGAAGTTTGAAAAATGAAGTATGAAGTAAACAATGTTAATTATTTTAAATGATTTTATTTTAGAATTAATGTTAATTATTTATGTAGTGCTTATATAGAATTAATATTAATTATTTATGTAGTGCTTATATAGAATTAAAATATAAAGTATATATTTAATTAGGGTTAAATATTTTTAGTATAAATAAGTTTATATATTAAAGGTTAAATATGTTGGGTATAAATAAGTATATATGTTAAAATAATGTTATTAATTTTTTTTTGAATTACATAATCACACATACGATGACAAAAGATCGTTCTTGGATGTATGGAAGCATTGAATCGTCAGAATTTATTGATGGCGTATTAGAATTTTGTAGTGTTGCGGTTGAACATCAAGTTAGGACGGGGGGAGTTGGTTTTTATTGCCCATGTGTCAATTGTTTAATTTATGATCACCTTTATTTAGATTAACAATGGTATGTAAGCTAAAGATAGAGTTTGGAACAATTTTACCCGGTTTGCGAAATGTGAAAAAAAAAGATTCTTGTTCCTTGCTTGATGTCGTATGTGCCTCAATAATGGGTGTTTGCGCCCTCTCGTACTTCAAGCTCTTGATACCAATTTGCACCAAGATCGGGTCCTTCGAAATCACGATCTTGCCCACAATCAATCCCTTAAATTTTACGAAAAATGATTGAGTCTTTTCTACAAAACCCACGACAAACAACCCAAGAAAACACTTCTTGGTTTTCCGATCAACCCCTAGTCCAAGTTTATTGGTTTTCCTCTCCAATGGTTTGGACTCCACACCTTCTTCACTAAGTTTCACTCAATGTAAAGGAAGGTATCCTCTTTGAATTGTTTCACAATCAAGAGTAGAGAAAGTGTTTCACACTTTCATGGATGGGTGATCTAAGAGACAAGGCAAAAACTAAGAGAACAACAAATCTAATTTTTCTTGCAAAAAAGAAAAATGCTCCAAGAATGTAAAAATGTAAAAAATGTAATGTCTTACAATGAGAAGACTAAGCCTATATATAGGCTTTGGCAAACAAACTAGCCGTTACAATAGGAAACACACGACCCATTATTAATCAAACACACGGCCCAAAACTAAACAACAATTCTATAGTTTTGACGCGATTATTTTGGGCTTCGTCTAATGTCGTGTTGCCTTAGTTTTTTAATCATGGGCTTGAGAGTATCATTAGAAGGGTTCTTGGCTCTTGATGGCGAGGTCCATGAGCTTGGATTGAACCATGGTTGGATGGGGGTATACATGGTTCCGATACCATTTTTAATTGGATCCACCTAGTATATATTTTTTAATATAGGAAAATTTGATGTTAAACATACGAAATTTCCCTTATTTGCTTCTAAACGTTCGAACTTACGTTTATCTTTTAAAGGCTTGAACTTTGGGGGTATTCACATTTAAAGGTGTTCAGGTAATTGTTAACCCTTTGTAACCGGTTACCAACCTTATGTTGAGGCTATTTAATCTTCTCAATGTCGAAGGCAAGCAGCAAGCAGGCTTCAATGGCTTCTTCTTCCTCAACCTTGAGAAGCTCCTACCCGCACAACATTCACTTTATCATGGTTTCATGGCTAAAATTCGTACAATTAGGAAGGGTCCCAACTTGGGCGCAAGATTTTATGGATGCCCTAATTGGCCTGTAAGTTTTTTTAAAATTTTTTTTAGGGTTAGTCAATTTTTAGGTTAAATGTATACTAATTCTTGTAGACTAAGTCCATAAGATTTAAGGACACATGCATCTATGACATTATATTCATCTTTGGCATATGATAGGGCCAATGAATGACTTTTCTTTGATTTTAATAAATAAAAGAAAATACAAACTATATGTTCAAGGTCAGATCAAGTGTATTGAAATATAATTCTATAAAATGAAACATGTGGATAATAATTTAATTATTTTACTTTACAAGTCCGTACATAAATGGATGATCTACTTTTTAATTTAGATATTTCAGGCACCAAGTATGATACTATTGAGTTTGAAAAAAGATACAGGACATGTATTGGATATATCAGAGATAATTGCGGATTAGACAAGGAAGAAGACTTAAGAGTCACATATACAAATGCAACTTAAGCTTTAACATTATTTTAGAAACAATTTGAAGTCGACCGTTATATTTCGATCACACTCAAATTTGATAGAAAAAGCATCTTTATAATGGGTTACAGATTCGCAAAAGAAACTCAAGACTCTAATGCGGAAAGATGCCATCTTTTTTCTGATACTACATACAGACCCATTACCTCAATGCTGATTTAAGATCCCAACTCGACAAGTGATGATTGTCTTGGGTTTAAAGATAAGTTAAGAGTAACATTAATGCGAAAAGCATTAATGAATATATGGTACGAAATAAATGCACAAAGGTGTCTATTCGCATTTGAGGTGCATTTATCAAATTCTGCCATATTTGATACGTTATTTCGTTACATAAGTAGATGAATTAGAGAAAATATATTTCATACACTCTTACTTACCCAAAGAAACATTAAATAGAACAATAAAACAATTATCCTTAGGGTATATAAGTGTCTATTCGCATATGAAGTTCGTGCAAACCTTCTTTATTTCTAATTGGCTAACTTCTTCTGCATGTGTTGGATTTGAACGGATGGCTAGGATTTGCGCGGGAAGTTTTGTGTCAGTTATTACTTGTACGTTATGTTTTTCATTCAATTTTGATTTTCCTTTTTGGCTCTCTCTCTCTATGATTTTTGTATCAATTTTCATTATTCTTTGTGAGTAAATTTCTTCATTTGCTACTCCATTTACATTTCTTCAACTGCTGCTTTAGTATTTCGGTATGCGTTTAGTATTTTCTTCAATTGCTACATTTCTTCAACTTCAATTACTTTTTTTTTACTTTGTTCTTGTTTTTGATGAGTTTTTGTTTTGTTTTCTTTTTGGTTAGGGTTTGTATTTGTGAGTTCTTCCTTCAAATTAGGTATGATTTTTCAATTTTGTTGTTTTATCTTTCGATTTTTCAATTAGGTATGATTTTTTTCACGTTTTTGTTATTATTTTGTTGACTTGAATTAGGTATGATTTTTTTAATGTACTTTTCAATTTTCTCTGTTTTGTTTATGTTGTGTTTTGTTTATGAACTCATAGATTTAATTTGATTAGTATGTGTTTGTATGTTTTTTTATGACAGTAGTGTTCTGTTGTTGTATATCTAAACAATGTTTTGTGGTGTTTTTATGTAATTTTTGATTTAATGTTGTTCATGTTAATGTTTCTGATTTAATGTTTTGTTTGCTGTTGTTCATGTTGTTGTTCATGTTTTGAGTCATTCAATTTCCAGTTTCCTTTTCTCTTTCACTTCTGATTCTCTCAGTGATTCTTAGTGATTTCATTTCAGCGATTCTCTCAGTCTTTTTCTGCATTCAATCTTCATTTTCAGGGATTCACTTCACTTTTCACCTTATTCGTTTATTTGTTGTTTTGTTGTTATTTTTCATCAAATTACAATGTGTCATTTTATGTGTTGTTATATGCCTTTTTAGTGTTGTTTTCTGTTCAACACTTATTTTAATATGAGTTTATGTGTTTCTCTCGTAATTTTAGGTGTTTCGATTATATACAATGGATTGTTACTCGAAATTCTCAACGGTCTCCCAAACAAGCTAGGTTACAAGTATCAACAAACTTATTGCTAAGCAAAAAGCGTAAAAACTAAGATAAAAAAGCCAAAGCTGAAGATAAAAAGCGGAATAATGCAAGTCAAGGTATCAAAATGAGAATAGCAATTATCTATATTATGGTATTTTAGTTGTTGTTTGTCAATTTTAGTTATTATTTTTATAATTACTATAACAGAACAAGGTGTAGTTTTTGTCAACAAAATCACTGCTATAACCGAAGTTCATGATGAAGAGCCTGAAAAAGAAGGTCCAAAATTTACTTATTGCTGCCTTGTTTCTTTACTTTTTTTATGTTATTTTACTTATTATTTTACTTTACTTGTTATTCTATATGTATTTTAGACTCGATGGACAATACATCACCATCAACCAAACGTCAAAAAATTGTTGATGATGATAAAGGTGTGGAAGAGGCATTGAGAGAAACTCTTTCATTGCCTGTGTGTTCTACCCGATCTTCATCAAAAGGTAGGCAAGTCAATGAAGGAAGTAAAGGTATTATGTTAGTTGTTACTTATTTAATAATTTTTATTATTATGTTTTTATTTGATCTTTTATGGTTACTTTCTTATGTATTATTCTATATGTATATTAGACTCGATGAAAATAACATCACCATCAACCAAAACTCAAACAAGTGTTGATGTTGATAAAGGTGTGGAAGAGCCATTGAGAGAAACTGATATGACACAACATGACGAGTCAGTGAATGTAAGATGAAGCTATGGAAGTTCAAGGTGAAGCTAAAGATGCAATTGAATCCAAATTGAAGCATGCCAAAGTCGATAAAGATGATAAAAGTACAAATGATCACCAAAGACTGTATGCAAATATAAATATAAATTCATTAAATAATTATAGTTTAGTTAGATTTCATGAAACTAATATAAGTTATAATATTTTTATGACAATGAGGCTTAGACCAATTTCAGATCCCGCAAAATGAAAGTCGACTTTAATGTTCTTTTAATTAGTTTTGCTATGTTTAATGTGAAATGCATGTTGCTTTTAACTACGCTTCTAAATTTATAAGTATGTTAAATTTTATGAGTATTGTCAACTTGAATGCCTAATTCTAGATGATCTCAAATCTGATGAGAATGCAAATGTGATGATTAATGCAAATTTGATGATGAAACTTTTTGCCTTAACTGTTTATATTTAGTTACATTTTAATCTTTTTGCTGTGCTTTATTTGAAATTCATGTTACTTTTTAATTATTGTTTTAAAGGTAATCCTGATGAGCAAGGAAATGATGATTCTATTTCTGAATATGAATCGGTAACTAGCGAGCCTGAAGAAATTGAGGAAGATGAGGAAGGTGAAACAGTTAATGTTGATGAGGAAAATCAAGATGAAATTGTTGAAGAAGTTGTACTTGAACAAGGTATTCAATTCTAAGATATTTTTTAATTTCAAGATATTTGTTAATTGTATATTATAACTTGAAGCTATATACTGTTATGTATAGAGCTGGAAGTTCTTGCAAGTGAAGGTGGAAGAGGTTGTACGTCAAAAACAAAGGAAAAAAAGGAAAGGAGGTAGTTAAAGGTATAAATTTTATTTTTTATTTTTATATATTATTTAATTATTTAATTTGAATTTGTGTTACTTTCCAGATATTTATTGTTTTTCTTGTGTTGTATTATGATTTTAAACTATGAAAAAAGTTTCAAAGCTTGTTTCATCCGAGATTTTTACTAGTACAAGTTCAAGTGAATCTTCATCTGATGATCAAAATCAATCAGAATCGGGAAGTGATGATAGTGAGACCGAAGAAAAAGGTATTTTCTATTTCCTGTACTTTATACTTTTTCATGCTGTTTTTTAATTGTGTGTTATTGTAATTAAATTTTTTTTGTTTTTCTATATAGAAATTGAACCAAAGATGAAAATTGTCAATCAAAGGAAAAGAAAACAAATAACAGGTTTGCGTTTTAAGAAATTTAAGTTATATAAAGTTTTTTGCTTTAAAATAAATTTTTTGTAGTCGTTTCAATTCAATCGCCTTCTAGGTTGACTAGAAGTCGTGGCTTTTGCGCTAAGCTTAGCTTCTCAAAAGCTAAAGTTGCATCTCCATCTCAAAAGCTTCGCTCTAAGAAGAATGTTGCATCTTCATCTAGTATTGTTATTCCTGACGAGTGAGTAATCGGAAACTGTTGATATCTTTGTGTACACATCTTTTAACTGAGTTGCTATTAATGATAATTATGTTTCTTTTTGCTTAGTTTTGGTTGTTAGTAACATTTATTATTTATGTGACCTGTTCTAACATTGATGCAATTTATAGTATTATGCCCTAATTCATGTTTTTCTTTAAATTACACCCAACAAAAAACGTATGTGTAGAATTGATCCAGTTAACATTGATCATAATTTGAGTTTCTCTATAATAGAAGTATGTGTAGAATTTAGTAATGTTGAGTTTAAGACATGTTAGGTTTTTAACAGAAACGTGGATTAGTTTTGGTTGTTAGTAACATTTGATTTCCATCTCTTTCAAAGAGGTGTATATATTAATTTGTAGTTGACATCTTGTTTAACTTATGATGTTGGGTGATATGATGTCCACAAACAAAAAGAAGATTTAAAAGAAATTGGTTTTGATGGGTTGTTACATGTAAATTTGTTAAAAAGTTTTCACGGGATTGTGGGTTGGTTAATCCAACAATATGACACAGAAACAAGTGTTTTTATTGTAAATGACACAACTAAGTTTACAATAACAGCATTTGATGTCTGTGACATTTTTGGTTTGCCAATAAGTCATTCAAATCCTGTTATTGAAACTTCTAGGCAAAGAAAAAACAATCCTGATACATACTTGATTGAGCAGTGGAGGGAGAAATTAAATTGTCAAAGTAGGGAAATCTCTTCTCAAAAGTTGTTTGATATGATTGTCACTGATTTGAGGGATGGGGGTCCTGATTTTAAACGATTTTTTATTATGTATGTCATGGTTACATATTTAGCACCCACTCCTCACAAACAAGTGGATTGGAGTTTAGTTAAGCCTTTAGAGGATGTTGCGCTGCTAGGGTGCTAGATTGGTGGTCGTCTGAAAAGGCTAAGGGAAAATGTTAGAAGGGCACAAAAGAAGGAATTGAAATACATTCCTGTTTGTGTTACTATTTTGGAGTTGGATATTATCACCGCTTTAGCATGAGGGAGTTTGGCCTTCCAAAGAATTACCCTAGTGCAACATTGGACGTATGATCTTTGAAAGAGAGAGCCAAGTCCGAGTTGAAAGCTAGATCCATGGGTGGGAGTTTGATTCTTGATCTTCCCAATCTCCTCAAAGAAGATGGACAAGAACATTGTGGATCTTCAACAACCAAATGTGGTTCAAAAGGATTATTTGTCATTCCCTGCCGTATGGGTACAAGATGGTTAGTGATGAGGAGATTCATAATGACTCAAAAGATGTGAGTTTACTTATTTTATCAGTATGTTTTATGTCTTTTAAAACATTTACGCTTGCTCAGATTTTCATGTTGCTTTTAGTGATTAAAGTTTTCATGTTTATGTGTTATTCTTATTGTTTGTATTCTACATAGTTTTCATTTTTAGTCATTAAAGTTTTCATGTTTATGTTGTAAACATTTTTAAGTTCACTTTTTATCAAACAATTAAATGTTAGCTTTTAAAGCTTTATTGTTCGTCTCGACTTTTATGTTACTAAACTTCATGTTTATGTTATGACGTATCAAATGTTACGACTTTTTAAGTTTTCATGTTTAAGTTCACTTTCATGTTTATGTTACATCACTGCTTATCAAATGTTACCGATCTACAATTTATTGTTTTTTCCTACTTTTATGTTACTTTTATCGGAAATTGTTGAGGAATTAGCTAAGATGAAAAGGAATATGGATATTGTCACCAATATCTATATGAATAACTTCAAGAGATTGAAAGCAAGGGCTACAAGCCACAACCTCAAGTCTAGATAAGCTTTAAAGACTCTTTATCACCAACATTTTTACAATGGCTTTCTAACCCTAATGTGTGGAAAGAAATTGATGATGTGGTTGATAAACTTATGGATGTTAGGACAAGAGCTTCTAATATTGACTTTCCATCATTTGACTTAGGGTTGGAAGAATTTGAGAATCTTAATGTTGGGCAAGCAAAGAAGAAACCTAATGTTGATAAAGGAAAGAAGAAGATGATTTGATGAAACGAAATGTTGTCTTTGAAAAACTCTTTTGTGTAATCTATTTATATGATGTAACCTTTATTATGATGTTAGTTTTGTGATGAAACCAAATGTTGTCTTTAAACAAAATGTGGTTGACAAACTTATGTTGTTACTTTTAGTGATACATTTTTTCATGAGTTTGTTTACTTTTTCAAATTCTTTCTTTCAACTATAATTGTTTTATGAAGTTTAGCAACATTTAACTTGCAAAAAGTATCATTTTTTCATCATTTATATGATTATTGTAATTAATAATAGTAGTATTTACTTATACTTCTATAATGTTTCTTAATATTTCTTAATATTCATATTGAAGATAAACTATAATGTTCAATTACAATTTTCAGAATATTCATATCCATAGTTGAAAGAAACCTTTTTGTAGAAGAAAGAAACACATATGTAGTAGAGAGAAACATAAATATCTCCATTTACATTTCTAAACAATTACATAAATGTTTCTAAACACGTATTAGACAGCATATTTATATCATACAAACATTTTTATCATACAGAATATTAATAAACACATGTAGTAGACAAAATATTTCTAGTACAAAACTACATATGTTTTAGATATAATAATTCTAAACACATTTCTAGTAGAAAACTAGTACAAAACTATAGTCTAATCCGTTTTTGATCTTGAAGTGTGCAGTAACATCTTCTTCTCCAGCAGCAACACAAAATGTGTACCTAATCAAAGTTCAAAATAACAAATTTTAATAGTATGTTGAGTTTATCAAAACAATTATATTTTTAATGAAAAATCTCACCCAAAAGGATAATAAAATACTTAAGAATCATGACTTGCTTGATCTTGTACTCTTTTTTCTGCTTGTATTATTTCTGAAAAAAACAATTGAATAATATAAATAAAAAATAATAATAACAATTTTTTATAAGAAATAAGTTGAAATATTGATCTTGTACTCTTTTTTCTGCTTGGAATAATAGACCTATTAGCCTCTTTGTCATTACAATCACTTTCCTTTCTAGTGCCCTTATTTGAAGATACTTTTGGATTTTGATGTTAATAACTTCGTGCTTTACATCCAATAAAATTTCTAAATCTTGATCTTTTGTTTGTTCGACTAAACTGTTTTTCTTTCTAAAAGTTCACTTGAATAGTCTTTCAATTTGTCCAATAAATCTTCAAGATCATCTATACTACTTTCACCAAACTAACACAACGATGAACTTCGCTCCAAACATCTCCTAATATCCTTTTTGGATCATCAATAATAGAATCAATTAACGACTCCATTAACATCATATACGGAGTTTTAAAGCATGTTTAGTCCACCTACTCAAAATGTGTTGCTCGATAATTTATTAACACCCTTACCATTTAAAACCCACAAAGAATGCCTACATAAAATTCCAACACGCCTAAACATCTTACATGAGAATCCACTCAAGTGTTTTTGGATCAAAACAACAAGAAAAGCCTTTGTTGCCCAAATAAATCACCAAAAGCAATCTTTACCATTTTCAACATGATGTTTGTCCAAATTCCACATTCAAAACAAGCAGACAAGAAATTTCACTTTGGAAATCATAAAAGCAAAGAAGAGTATATATAGAAGCAGCATGTTTCTCCAACATTAATGGTGTCTTAAGTGGTGGAGTAAACAACTTATCCTTACTTTCAAGTATTTCTTGTTTATGACGTTGTGCGTCCATTGCACTTTGAAATCGCATTTGAAGCTCGACTAAAGTGAAAAATTTGTTGACAAAATAATTAAAAAAGTTGTTATCGCTTTCTGACCTTGATGTAGTCTTAAACAAACCATCCATATAAATAGATCTAAAATAAGCAGGAACCCACAT